>VSMD01123384.1:0-23705 GCA_008750895.1 Mirza zaza
GGGTCCGGAGAGGTTCCAGGATATTCTGGTCCCTGGATAAATAAGTTCCAGAATGGCGAGGGGTCATTCCACTGGTGGGAAACGGAGTGTTTGCAGCCGGGAGCCGCGGGGAGCATCGGAAGGTGTCCCGGGTCAGCTCCAGAGGCGGGAGGACTAGCAGGTGACTTTTTCCTTTTTTTTTTTAAATTTTATTCCTGTGTTTTCCTGTATCATTTAAACTGTTCAGAATGAGATTTCATGAACTCGGTGAAAGCATCACAGGGTTCCCTGTGTATAACGAAGTTTCCCTATAAAGGGGCGGCCAGGGAGGGGCGGTGGGCTACGGGTCTGGACCTCTGTCGCCTGACATCGGGGCCTGCAGCTGGGTGGGTCCCAATATGTTCCCTGGAAAAACGGGCAAAGCCGCCAGATTTGGGTCAGTCAAGACAAGAGTCTTCTGTCCCCAAACTCAGAAGCCAGCCCTGTCATAAATTTTGCTTTCTTGGGACAGTTCTGGAGACCCTGGGAGTCTGGGGTTAGAGGTGTCGGGAAGGACTCTTTGGTTTGCAGAGTACAGGGTCCAGCTCTAGCTCCCCAAGGTCACTCCAGGGCCTTCATAGCCCGGAGGTTCAGGAGGGGGCCAGGATGTCTTCAGGCATAGCTGGACCCAGGTGCTAAACAGAGCCACTGGGCTTCTCTGTGCCACCATCACTTTCTCTTCCTCTTCCTCTTTCTCCCCATCTTCTTTCAGTTCTTGTCTCTGCTTCTCTTAGCAAGTTATCCTTGGGCTGTTGATTGCAGGCAGGTGCCCTTCAAGGGGTAGGACAACGGCTGTGGCAGCCTCGGGCAGCTCTGTGACTCTTGAGCCAAATGACAGCACCCCCTGCTGGCCCAGCAGAAGAGTCCCAGGAAGAACTCGACTTGGCCCCGCCTGTGTCACATGCCCACCCGTGACCAGGGGAAGTGGGGTCCTAGGGTTGCCAGCCCCTTCCAAGCCACACGGAGGGGAAGGGGAATTGTGCAAGATTCTCCAAAGGAAAGAGGTGCAGTCACCTGAAGGAGGAGAGGAGCGTGCTCCACAGGACACAGTCACAGGCGCCACAATCCACGGACGCAGCGTCCTGTAGACTCTGGTCTGGTCTGCTCAGCAGCCACAGCTGGAGCGTCCTCAGAGCCACACAGTGTCCAGGACTTAGAGCTAATCACAGGCAATCACAGGCCTTGGTTCTCAGAGACCCAAGCTGTCCAGAAAGGAAGACAGTCTCATTCTCCCTTTGCTGATGAGGCCCAGCGAGACTGGATGAATCAATCACCCAGGTCACCAAGCAGTAGGTAGCAGAACTGGGCCTGGCAGTGAGACCCTGGGACTTGAAATCTTCTCTTGCTACTTTACTCTTGGGCTGAGGTCGTGACGTGTCACCACTGTCTTCATCTACCATCTCCATCACCATGATTGACATCCCATCACCATCACCACCTCCGCCATCACTGTCACCACCTCCACCATCACCATCAAAACCACCACCACCACTTCCATCTCCACCACTACCACCACCACCATCACCACCACCATCACCACCTCCACCACTGCCACCATCACCACCTCCACAATCACCACCACCACCATCACCACCTCCACAATCACCACCACCACTGCCACTATCACCACCGTCACCACCTCCACCACTGCCACCATCACCACCTCCACAATCACCACCACCATCACCACCTCCACCACTGCCACCACCACCACCACCATCACCACCATCATCACCACCTCCACCACTGCCACCATCACCACCTCCACAATCACCACCACCACCATCACCACCTCCACCACCACCATCACCACCTCCACCACCACCATCACCATCACCACCACCATCACCATCACCACCACCATCACCACCATGACAACCACCATGACAACCACCATCACCACCTCCACCACTGCCACCATCACCACCACCACAATCATCACCATCACCACCATTACCACCATCATCACCACCTCCATCACCACCTCCACCACTGCCACCAACTATCACCACCAACACTATCACCACCACCATCACCACTTTTATCACCACCACTGCCTCCACCATCATCATCACCTCCACCATCACCACCACCACCTCCACCATCATCATCACCTCCACCATCACCACCACCATCACCACCACCACCAACACTATCACCACCACCATCACCACCAACACTATCACCACCACCATCACCACTTTCATCACCACCACCATCACCACTTTCATCACCACCACCATCACCACTTTCATCACCACCACCGCCTCCACCATCATCATCACCACCACCATCACCATCACCACCACCTCCACTATCATCATCACTTCCACCATCACCACCACCTCCACCATCACCACCACCTCCACCATCATCATCACTTCCACCATCACCACCACCTCCACCATCATCATCACTTCCACCATCACCACCACCTCCACCATCACCATTACTACCACTACCACCATCGCCACCTCCACTGCCACCACCATCACCACAGCACCCCCTACCACCCCCTCACCATCACTGTCAGAAATAACCCCCCATCACTTCTAGGATCACCACAACCAAAAACAACAGCACCATCACCATGGCAACAGCACAAACTCACTACTACCAATAGTCTGCCAGGCAGTTCACGGTGGAGCCAGGGTTCTTAGCCATAGACTTAGCCAGGGAACTGTGAGCCTAAACTGAAAGGGGAAGTCGACTGAATCAGATTTTCCAAGTGGCAAGTCCTTTCACGGAGGCCAGGCCTGTCAGCCCAGCTCTCTGCGGCCGGAACCCGCATCCTGCTCACAGCGTGGAAATGTCTCTCCATCACCACCAACACTTGGGAGCCAGCAGAGCTGACCCCAAAGGCCCGCGATTGTGTTTCTGGGAGACACACATGTGAGTCACTGACGTTCTTTGGGATCTGACGGGGTTTCCACTTTGGGGACCTGCTGGGGCTGACGCGGCAGCGGCTCCCTGAGGTGGTTGCAGCCTGGAGCTCAGGGCTTTGCGCCCGGCTGTGCTCGAATCCTTCCTGGAACTCGAGCCGGAGCTCAGCTTCGGGGGAGGAGGGCACACCCCAAGGGTGCCACTGAGCAGCAGGTGGAGCAGAACTGGAGCCAGACCTGCATGGCCCCAGGGCCCACAGTTGTCACGGCCCCATGGTGTCACCACACTGTCACTGGGCTGGCCCTTTGGTCCCGCAAGGGCCTGGGAGCCCTGCTCTGAGACAGGCTGTCTGTGGCTTTCACCCAACTTCCCGGGAGAATGGCTGGGAGGTCTTGGTGGTGGCTAGGGAGTGCTCCATCCAGCCCCCGGTGTGGGGAGCACTGACCACACGGCAGGAGGCCTCTTGGGGCACAGAACACCCTCCTGGGCGGCCACAGGATGGGGGTGTCGTTCAGGCTCCCCCAGGAAAGAGACAGCTCAAGTTGGGAAAAGTATAGTCATAGGTAGGAAACCATGGGGTGCCAGACCTCGCCCTGTACCCCAGGGCTCTGCCCCCACCAGGCTTTGGGTAGAAGGGAAGGAGCCGCTGCCTGAACTGGGAAGCGGGGAGCCTGGAGACAGGGCTGCCGGGGGGGGGGGGGGGGGGGGGGGGGGGGGGAATTGTGACTTCCAACCTAGGGACGCAGCCTGCCTAAGCTGCCCCCGAGCTCCCCTGCTGCAGCGGCATGGGGATCCTGGCTCACTTTCCTCCCTCACATTTGCCTGTACTAGGGCTCTCCCGGCGGGAAGCAGAGGGCCTGGGAGCCGAGGAACGGGGTCCAGCGGGCTCAGCCCCTGGGGCAAGGGGTGGACCTGGAGGAGCGAGGGAAGGAGCATCCAGCACACGGTGTCTCGTCCTAGGGACCACAGTGGATCCTGGGATGTGGGACTCGGGGGACCCTGCCCAGCCAGGGTGACCTGCTCCCTGGGCTCCTCCCAGCCTCATGGCTCTGTCCTGCCCAGAGGCAGTCGGTGCCACCTCTCAGACTACAGCAGGATCTGTGCAAGCCGCTTGCTGGCTCTCTCACGCTCTGTCTCTCCCCCACTTGCCTGTCCCCCCTGCACCTCAATGACACTCTCTCCGTCCCCTGGTGTCCCCACTGCTGCCCACCCAGACCCGGCTTGTGTCAGTGCTGGAGCAAGAGACCAGGCAGACTCGCCTAAAAAGACTTGAGAAGGCGGGATGGGGCACCCTGCCCAGCACTGCAGGGGAGGGCAAAGTCCCAGGAGGGGACATCCCTGCCCTGCCCTCCACCTATAGGGAGCAGGATAGTGATTGCCCTGGTGGGTGTCTGGCTCCAGAAGGTGGACTTTCCTGGGGGTAAGAAGAAGAAATGTCCTTGGTTTGGGGGACCCAGCAACGTGCCTGAGGCCTGAGGCTGAAACGCCACAGGAAGTAGATGCATCCGTCAGTTTCCCCCAGAGGCGCGGTGCCGGAGGTGTGAGCAGGGCCTCCGTCCCATCTCAGGTCCTCCGGCAGGCCTGGGAGTCCCTGGCAGGCTGCAGGTGGCCCTGGATGCCCCTCCAGGGACCCATGTGCACAAGGCCCTATCCGAGCACACCCCGGCATCCTGGGGGCACGCACTGCCCGACAAGGGGCTCTCACTGTCGCTTTCCTTGTGGGAGACCGGCAGAGCCCCAGGAGTTATTGCCAGCGGGGTTCAGCCTGCAGAGCATAAAACATCTGCCTTCCTGCCCCTCAGCAGCCTCTGACGTTGACTCTGTCACCAAACAGTAAGGGGCCGTGTCCTCTAGGCTCTGGGGAGACGCGGTGACCCTGCCGCCTTCCTGCTGTTGCCGGGCGCACAGCCTACAGAGCGGCAGGAAACACAGGCGCTGCATCTGCACAGAGAGAAAGCATCTCACTTGGGCGTGGAAGGCCACCCAGAGGGGGTGACAATGTGCTAAAATCTGAAGGGTTACTGGGCGAAACACCCAGGGGACCGTGGTTATGCACTGAGTGAGGGCTCTGAGACAACAGGGGCATGATGTCATCGGGCAGCTACAAATAGATCCATGTGGCAGGAATGTGGGGAAGTGGCAATAAAACGAGGGGACAGAGCTAGACAGGGGCAGACACCAAGAATTCTGCCAGCCAGGATGACAACCTCGGGTCTTTGTGTCAGGCGGCACCAGGGTCAGATTACTAGGTTTAGAAGGGGCCCTGGGGCTGCTGGGTGGGAACAGACCAGGACGGAGCAAGACTGGAGGTCAGGGCCGGGCACGGTGGCTCACGCCTGTAATCCCAGCACTCTGGGACACTCTGGAAGAAGTTTGAGGTTAGCCTGGGCGTGTAGAGATTAGCCTGCGCGAATAGAGATTCGTCTCTAAAAAAAAAAAATTTTAATTAGCTGGGCGTGGTGGTGGCGTGTGCCTGTAGTCCCAACTACTCGGGAGGCTGAGGCTCGTGGAGGTTGGAGGCTCGCTTGAGCCTGGGAGATGGAGGCTGCAGTGAGCCATGACTGTGCCCCTGCACTGCAGCCCAGGCAACAGAGTGAGATCCTATCTCTAAAAACAGAAACAGCCTGGAGGTGGGCAGGCCAGCAAGGAGGTTGTCGGGTGGCCCCAGTGAGGACAGATGGTGGCCGGGACCAAAGCAAGGATAGAGGAGAAGGAAAGTTCAGCAGATCTGAGCGTGCCAATGAACACCAAAGGAGGCAATTTTTCTGACGAGTCATCCACGGGGAGTGACAGAGCAGGTGGCAGCAGAGAGTCATTTGGAGAGAGGGTGGATTGGGGTAAGTCTGGGTTTGCAGATAGAGCCCATGGGGAAGAGGAAGGCTTGGGCAAGGTAGTGAGTTTCTTGTTTCTGGTCGTGGCATAGTAACTAGAACTGAATTAGCCACAAACAGTCACACAACTGGGCAGAACAGATAGGGCCAACGTTGTATCACAGACAGAGTGAGACTGCATTTCCCAAGAGAAGGGAAAAGCATGAGATGAGGCCCACGATCTCCCTGGATCTGTGCTTGGGGACAATTTCCCAGTCGTGGTGCAGGGCGCTGGGATCCAAGCAGAACACAGCAGTCCCCCAGATCCGAGGGCAGAGGCTGGGGTTTGGGGTGGCCAAAGCACCCAGAATCTGCAGGCAAGGCCCAGGGGAGAGGGAGATGTATGGGGGAGGAGGAAGAATCCCACATGTGGGTCCCGGGGTGCCCCTGAGACCACCTGAGGCTGCAAAAACAGCACCTGCTATAGGGTCGAGAGCGGAAAAAAGATACTAGATGGCAAGCGGTTTAGGGGGGACTTTGGGGTTCTTGCCCAATCAGAGTGGAGAGACCTCATTAGCACACTGGCCACCAAGCTGCAACACCAGAAAGGCCTCGTCTTAGTAATAAGGACCACGCCTTAGAGTAGAGCCTACCGTAGACCTTCCCTGACAAAGCCTAATGCCTAGCCCCAACAAGATTTGCAGTTTGGAGCTTGATTCTCTTCCCGTTAGAGAAATTTGGGAGACCCCTTAGGCTTTCCACAGATCTGCCATGAGATATAACAAAACCAAGACTACACACATTCAAGTAACCAGCCAGTAACCGAACTGCCTTCCAGAATAAAAATTAACCCTTTTCAGAGTACAGAAGCCAGAGTTTCTACAACAGATCACCCACCATGCCCAATACATAACCAACAATTACCAAATATACCAAGAAACAGGGCAATGTGCCTCATAGTCAAGAGGAAGAAACCCAGTCAGTAGAAAACCAATCCTGAGATGGCCCGAATATTGGATTGAGCAGAAAAACCTGTCAAAGGCAGCAATCATAAATATGTTCCAAAAAGTTAAAGAAAAAAAAAAAAATGTGCTTGAAGAATTAAAGGAAAACATGATCTTCATAAGGGAGCAGATAAGGAATCTAGGCAAAGAAATGAAAAACTTCCATAAAGACCCAAATGGGGATCCTAGAACTGAAAAGAGCAACAATTGAAGCGGAAAATTTACTGAATGAGATCACGAGTCTGTCAGTGTTCAACGCGCTATTGTGTCTGTAGGGTATCCAAGTAGAGACGCTAACACGTGCGGTGGGAGACATGGGTCTAAAATTCGGGAGAGAGATGAGGCTAGAAGGTAGTTGGAAGTCATCAGCCTGGAAAAGAGGGCAGATGAGCTCCTAGGGGAGCTGTAGAAAGTGGGGTGATCCTCACTTCACTCCCACTGGGGAGGTACACACACACACACACACACACACCCCGAGGCACTGAGCTCCAGAGAGGTTGTGTGACTGCAAACAACCTTTCAATCCCATCTCTCGGGGGGCCTGACCCCCAGCCGAGCCTCAGCCAGCTGTGCCCCTCGATGCCCAGCTACTCATTCCAAGCTCTCGTGGAGCACCAAGGGGCCTTAGGGATGTTGTCTGCCGATTAGAGCCGCCCTGGGAAAGCTGCTGTGGAGCGGGCTCCTCCTCCCTCCTCCCGCTCTTGCGAAACGTGCTCTGTGGTCTTGCTTAGTTCTGGAACCAGCAAGGCCTCCGCGGGGCCCCGTGCCCACGGGCCCCAGCCCGAAAGAGGAACGGAGGGCGGCCGCTGCAGGGAGCTGCTCTCGGCAAGCCGGGCCCAGGCCTGTTGGAACAAGGAGCAGGAGCGGAGCTGCTGAGATGGGGTGATAAGCTCCCCGTCAGTGGGCAGGTAATTGGGAACAGTCATCCTTATCTGCGTCTCACCTGGTGCAGGCGCTGTGCTGAGCCTGTTACATCATCCTCATCCCGTCCCGGGGAGGCAGAAAGCCCTGTTTTCCCGGCGGGCACAGAGACCTGGAGGGGCGAAGTGAGTAGTGCGAGATAAGATCCGCAGTGGTGGGGCTGGGATTCGAGCCCAGGTCTCTCTGATTCCAGAGCCCGCGAGTCTCAGCTCTGGGCTCTGAGACGGGGTGTGGTCCGCCCGTGCTTCAGGGCGACCCCTTCCCGTGTCGGGAAATGGCTGGAGGTGGCCACGCCTTCCCGGTTGCTCAGGCCACACTCCTGGGACGTCTTCCCTTTTCCCGCCATAGCCAGTTCATACATCCGCTCTGCTGTCTCCACGCTCAAAATACATCCTGGACCTGTCCGGGCTCTCCAACCACCCCCCCCCAGGCCCTCGCCAGCCTGGTTACAGTGACGCCCTGTGCACTGCCGTCCCGTTCCCGCTCTCGCACCCTCGGTACAGCCCCACGGCGCAGCCGCGGCGATCCTGTGAAACACGACGCAGACCAGTCATCCTCCTGCTTAGCTCCCTCCCTTGGCTTCCAACCTACTCAGAACAAGACCCGCAACTCTCACCGTAGCCACAAGGCCTGGCACGGTCTGCCTTGTCCTGTTTTTCCATTGCCGTCTCAGGTCACGAGCCCCCTTTCTTATTTTGCCCCCAGGACTCACACCTTTGGAAGTTCTGAACACGCCCAACTTCGTTCCTGCCTCAGGACCTTGGCGCTTACTGTTCTTATGTTTCCTCCAGATCGTCATACAGCCCCTGCTTGTCGCCCAGGTCTCAATTCGGGTGTGATCCCCTCATCAAGTCTCTCCCTGATGGCTCCAACTAACCTGCCCCCAGGCTGGGCATTCTGTTAACCTTCAAGAAGTCATCACTCTTAACATATCTTGTTTGGGGTATATTTGCATATTTTCTACATTCTCAACTAGATCCAAGCTCCATGACGACATGGACTGTGTCTTGTTCCCTGTGGCATCCCCAGTGCCCAGTGCAATTTCTGGCACACAGAGACACTCAGAAACACTGACCAGGAGAGGAAATTTGGGTTGATCCATATAGTTCCAAAGTTCCCCATTCTGGTTCTGTTATTTAACTTTCTGCTCATTTGTCTGCTCATCCATCCACCATCCACCCTTTCATCATCCATCCATACACCACCCATGCATCTTTCCATCCATCCAACTATACATAACATACCCACACACACGTCCATCCATCTATACATAACACCCATACACCCGTCCATCCATCCATCCCTCTATACATAACACCCATACACCCATCCATCCATCCATCCATCCATCCATCTATACATAACACCCATACACCCGTCCATCCATCCATCCATCTATACATAACACCCATACACACATCCATCCATCCATCCATCCATCTATACATAACACCCACACACCCTTCCATCCATCCATCCATCCATCCATCTATACATAACACCCATACACACACCCATCCATCCATCCATCCATCTATACATAACACCCATACACCCGTCCATCCATCCATCCATCTATACATAACACCCATACACACANATAACATACCCACACACACGTCCATCCATCTATACATAACACCCATACACCCGTCCATCCATCCATCCCTCTATACATAACACCCATACACCCATCCATCCATCCATCCATCCATCTATACATAACACCCATACACCCGTCCATCCATCCATCCATCTATACATAACACCCATACACACATCCATCCATCCATCTATACATAACACCCACACACCCTTCCATCCATCCATCCATCTATACATAACACCCACACACCCTTCCATCCATCCATCCATCTATACATAACACCCATACACCCACACACACATCCATCCATCCAACTCTACATAACATACCCACACACCCATCCATCCATCTGTCTATACATAACACCCATACACCTTTCCATCCATCCATCCATCTATACATAACACCCATACACCCACACACCTGTCCATCCATCCATCCAACTATACATAACACCCACACACCCGTCCATCCATCCATCCATCTATACATAACACCCATACACCCACGCACCTGTCCATCCATCCATCCAACTATACATAATACTCCCACACCCATCCATCCGACCACCCATGCATCCGACCACCCATCCCTGAGGCCCCACTCTGTGCGGCGTGCTGAGGCCCCAGACTTGACCAGGACTAGGCTAGAGGGATGGATGGGTGGACGTATGGGTGGGTGGATGCGTGGGTGGTTTATAGAAGGGTCCTGACGTCCTCCCATCCCTTCACAGTGGTTAGTTTGGTGGCTCCTCGGTGTGGCCCAGGTAAAGACGCTGTTTCCTGGGCTAGGGGCAGGTGAGGGCCATGGCAGCTGGCCTGGCATGGCCCCCTTGCCACGCACAGTCCCCTCTTCTCTGTGGCCATTCCCCAGCTAGGGCCTCCCACCCCATCCTGTTTAGGGCTCGGCGTTCGGGAGGCTCCCCAAGCCAAACCTTTTCGGCCCTTGCCCCCCCACTCGCAGGTGCCACCACTCTGGCCTCCGCCGGGTCAGCCTCTCACATCCAGCCCCCACCTGGCCCCCGCCGCACCCAGAGCCGGCCCCCGGCCTTGCAGCTGTCCACGCTGACAAAGCCGGGACTGTTCGATAAGGCCGTGCCAGCTGGAACAGGACACTTCCCGTCTGACGGGAGGTTCTGCACGGAGCCTGGGGGCAGCTGTCCGCTCGGGGGGCGCAGGACCGGATCTGGAGGCTGCTCAGGGCCCCCCTTGCTGGAGGCTCCTCTGGGCCCAGCCTGGGGCCCCAGAATTGACGTCTCAGACGGTGGGGGTGGGGGCCGGAGCGGGGGCTTTAGCTGCCTGAGCCCTCTGGGACCTCATGCTGCTGCCCCTTAGGACACCCGTGCCTTCCGGAGCCAGGCTGGAGGCCGGGCTTGGTGACATTTGCCGGCCTTGGCCCTGGGGTCAGCCAGCAGCGACCAGGGCAGGGACAAGAGGAAGAGGTGAGAACCTGGTCACCACGCCCAGGCGGACACCAGCGTCCACCGCCAGGGAGGCCGGAGCAGGGGTGCTGGCCGAGTCAGCCCCTGCAAGAGGCTGCTGGTTCCTTATAGAAAAATCATCTGCCGAGGGTCTCTAGGGCGGCAGAGGGAGTCCCTCGCCCACCAGGCTATCGTTGCACAGCTATTTCCTGAGGACCTACCATGTGCCAGGCACGGGGACGCAGAGGGTCCCAAGTCCCGCGCTTGTGGAGGCTGCGTTCCCACCGCTGGCCTCCTCCCGGGGCCGGCCCAGCAGAGACGGCCTCCCCTGGCTCCATCCCCTGCAAGGCTCTAATTACATCCTGGGAGAAACAATTAGAATGAAACTACGGGGTTTCTTCCTGCCCCCCCTCAGGCCGGGCCTGTTTAATAACTTAATTAAATAAACAGAATTATAATTGTAATGTTAATATTTCCTTTCTGTAATGCCGCCACATTCTGCTGGAAGAAGCGTCTCCTGGGAATGGGAGCGGCCCCCAGCCGCCAGCACCCCTAGTCTGAGCCGGGGCCGGTCTGTGCCCAGCGGGGCTGGCAGGAGACCCAGCAGGGCGGGGGAGGGCGTCCCGGCCTTCCGAGCGTTTCCGCCAGCACAGACCGCACGGTGGAAACGCTCTGAAAATCCTCATTGCACATCTCCTTCCTCCAACCATTCTCTTTTGACAGTTGACTTCAAAAACAGTTAGCACTCAACTCTCCCTAGGTGGGAAGGAGGGAGAGGGTGGGACGCCCGCCAGCGGGAGACAGCCTCCCTGGAGGGCCCGGCCTGGGAGGGGGCGGGGCGGTGGGGGTCCCAGGCTGGGGAATCTCGCCCCCACCCCGTCCCGCTAGCCAGACTTCGGGAGCAAGCGGACGTTGCCTCCTTGGCCCGTCTCTTCGTCCATATATGACATGAAGAAGATGCACTTTGCAAAGCAACAGCACGAGACCAGCCGGCACACAGCTGGCGCCCACTGAATGCTAGGCGCCTCCCACTCAGCTTCCTGGGAGAAACGCGGCACTGAAGACGGGTTCTCCCCACGCTCGCTTCCTCCGAGCAGCGCGCTCCTGGGCCCCAGCTGCCCGGCCTCTCCTGGCGGAGCAGGAAGGCCTGGGGAAGCGGCTTGGTCTTTTGCAACTCGGTTTCCAGGCCTGGAGAGAGGATATGGATGGGGGCTGCACCTGAGGTGTCTACGACTTACCCCTGGGGAAGGGCAGGAACGGGGGAGGCAGAGGAAGGCTGAGCAAAGGCTGGCAGTTGTCCCCAGCGCCCACTCTGGAGCCGGACGGCCTGGCTTTGCCCTCCCTGCTGTGTGGCCTCCAGCGAGTTCCCGCACCTGTCTGAGCCGCCGCCTTCGCAAGGGTGGTCGGGGCCTGGTGACTGTTGCTGGGACCACTGCTGAGCGCATGCATGCCCCGCGTTGGCTGCAGTCTGGTACATAGTCGGCACTCAATGAATGTTAAGGTCACGTCCATGACTACTCATTCCTTCCCAAGCTCGGTCCCAGCACCCAGTTCTGACGTCACCGGCTCTTTCTCTGGGCTGACCCAGGCCTGCTGTCAGCCCCGACCCCGTCCCCGGGCACTGCTCTCACGCCGGGTCCCACGGGGCCCGGTTCCCGGCATGCAGGTGTGATGGGTTCATCTCCGTGGCCCCAGTGCCAGGTGTCCTGCTGGTCTCTTCCCCGAGCACCCCGGAAGCCGCAGGAAGACCGGAGCCAGCGGGGGCGGGGGGAGGCTCAGAAGCACCGCCTCCAGTGGGCGAAGGGCACGCGTGGCTGGACGCAGGGACCCTGCGGTGCAAAGACGATGGCAGAGGGGGACCCGGGGCGGCGGGGGAGGTTGGGAGGATGGGATGGATTTCAGCCTCGTGGAAGAGGCCGAGTGACCTCCCACGGAACATCGAGGAAGAATCTGAGCACTGGATTCAAAAGACACAGGGTCAGGACGTCCTGGGTTGGCTCCGGAATGACTCGCCAGAGTGATACCCAGGGGCGAGGCTCGGCCCCCTCCTCCGGCCTGGCGTGGCCACTGGGGACCAGCGTGGGCGCGGTGGGGGCCCCCACAATGCAGGTTAGGGCATGTTCGGTCGGGTGCCTCTGGGCACCCAGGGGTGCCACTGAGGAAGTGGAGCTCAGAGGCGGGACCAGAGCCCGGCAGTCACTGCCTGTGTCACTGTCACACACAGGGCCACACAACGAGCTCCCGCAGAGCTGGGACGAGGACCGGGGTCTGTCCCCCCGCACCCAGCCCTGGACTCTTTCCAGCCTCGCGTGTGCTTTTCAGAGAGGACACAGAGTGGACAAAGTCCAAAGAGGAACGTTCCCCGGAAAACACAGATCCCTCCAGCTGTTTTCCTCTGGAATCGTGGGCAGGGGCCCAAAAGCCACACATTTTTTTCCGGTGAAAAATAATGGCGATCCTGCCCTGGTCACGGCCGCCGTGAAATCGGAGCAGCAGGCAGAGGACCCTCGGAACGTTCCCAGCCCGGCGGACCACCCATGTCCCACGGGCCAGGGCAGGCTGGACGCTGCAGCTCTCTGCGCCCCGAGTGCCCGTTGCCGTGGGCGGTGGCCTGCCAGGAGCCGCCAGGCCTGGAGCCGAGTCAGCCGCCCCCCCCTCCTCCAGACACCCCCTTCTGCAGGAGCCTCGCTCTCTCCATGCTGAAGTCACCAAGTGAGCACGGGGACCCCCAGATCGTTGACCCCGGCCAAGACCTCCCCCTGAGCCCGGAGCTGCTGACCCGGCAGCCTGAGGGCCTGCCGCCCCATGGGAGGCCCCAAGAGCCGCTCCCGCTCACACAGCTGGATGGAGCCCACCCTGTACCTCCCTTCTCCTGGCTCCCTCCGCACTGAGCCCCGGGTCACCGAGCCCCACTGGGCTCCTCGAGCTCCCGCCTCCCCGGACGGCTGCCCGGCCCCGGCTGGCCTTCCAAGTCTCCGCCACCTGTCGCAAGAGGAGTCTCTCGAACAGGACCCCGACAGTACCACCTCCTGCTCCTGCTGGCTTCCCAGTGCCCTTTGAGCCGTTCCCGGTGGCCTGGAGATGCCTGGCCACCCGCCGCGTGCTCCAGGCCTGCCCTGGGGGCCCCGCCGCTGCAGCTCCAGGTGACCCCCACGCAGGTCACCACGGCAGCCGCTGCCACGCCTGCCCTGGTCTTCCCGTTGGCCACGTTCGAATGTCTGTTCCCCTCCCAGGATGCTCTTCCCACTCCCTTGTCCTTGTCACAGCCCGGGGGCTTCTTCCCTAGGACGCACCCCTGCCCGACACGCACCCCCTCCTTCCTGGGCTCCCTCGGGGCCTGGGCACCCCCAGGAGCAGCTTGCATCCTGGGTGCTGCCCGTGGCTCCTCCCGCACTGAGCGGGGCCTCCCTGTGCGCGGAGGACAGAGCAGGCGGCCTCGGGCCAGTCTGGGGACCTGCAGCTCCCGCATGCGTGAAACGCAGGTGGCGGCCTGTGGGCTGCCTCGGTCCGTCCGGCACCCATGGCGAGCTCTCCGTGCCGGCGGGACCTCGTCCTCAGCTTGCCAGCCCTGCCTGCTCGTCCTCAGTCCGACTCTTCCTGGGACGGAGGTTAAGGCTGGGAGCTCGGGCGCCGCCGGGTGTTTGGGAAAAGCTGCCGAGACAAGTGCCGGGTTCTTACTGCCCTTGGGGACCCCAGCCCCCTCCATGGCAGGGTGCACGGCGCCCCAGGGCACTTGGGGATGGGGGTAGCGGACAAGGCCAGGCCCTTCTCTCAGGCGGCCAACGACGGGCACAACTTGGGGTGCCGGACGAGTCGGGGGCAGAGCACTTTGCCGACAGAGTCAGGCCTTGCGGGCCGGATCCGAGGTTGTCCAGGAGACGCGGCCTGTTGGCCTTGCCAAGGGGGCCCTGCCCAGGGAGCTGGGTGTCCACCAGCTTTGAAACCAGCGCATTCCAAGTCAACTGGTGCTTTTGTGTCCTGGGGACCCTGCAGCCAACTTCCGGTAGCAAAGGGAAGGGCACCCTGCCAGCCACCTGCGGGCACCCCACACCCACTGCTGGGGGGGGACAGGGACCCTGAGCTCCTGGCTGCCCCGACACTCCCACCCTGCGCCCTGGGGTGAGGCCCCTTCCCTCTCGGGCCGCAAGGTCCCCCGCCGGCGTGCCGAGGAGGCCTTGGGCACGGCCCTGGCCACACGCCCAGAGTCCTGCCGAGCCAGTGCCATTCCGAAGACCGTGCGGTCCTCCTGGGCAGGACCCACGCCGACAGGCCCCCGGGGCAGTGCCAGGAATGAGAACATCCGGATCCCTGGCAGGCCTCCGTCCAGCTGTGTGCCTGTGAACACGTCCCCGGGCCCCCGGGAGCCTCCCCACCTGCCCGACCACGAGCCGGGCTCCCTCACTCGCCGACCGTTTCTGTCCGTTTCCCCCGCCCTGCGTGGAGCCGAAGCCGTCTGCAGCCTCTGCTCGGGGCCCTGCCTCAGTGGGTCCTTCACACTGCAGGAGCCAGAACCTTCTGAGATCTCATGCCGTGCCCGCTGCTCTGCGTGTATTCCTCATCTTAGCTAACTGATCTTAGCCTACCTACCGTGTTTCGCCGAGAATAAGACAGGGTCTTCTATTTATTTTGCCTCAAGAAGACACCCTAGGGCTTATTTTAAGTACGGTACAACACTCTACATTGATTCAAATATAGTTAATTCGTCTTCTTCTGGAACATCATCATCAGTTTCCAAACCCAGAATTCCATCCTGAATTTCCTGCGACTCTATTTCCTTTAGAACCATTGTCCCCAATCTCTTGTGTCCAGCACTAGAGCTCTCATGGGGCAGATGAGAAGGGCTGCTCGTCGTCTTTCCCGCTCCACGATGAAATGCATGGGTTGTGCAGATACGCTGCGTAGCCACGCCCATCACTAGGTCTTATTTTCGGGGTAGGGCTTATATTACTCACATGCTTAGAAATCCTGCTAGGGCTTATTTTATGGGTAGGTCTTACTTTGGGGGAAACATGGTATATTAGCTCATTTAATTCTTAAAGCAGCCGCGTGAGGGAGTTATGACTGTCAGCATTCCCATTTTACAGATGCAGAAACTGAGTCTCAAAGAAGTTGCCCGAGGACACCCAGCTGGAAGGGCTGAGCACAGAGCTCGTGGTCTTAACGAAGGTACTACGCTGCCTCGTTCTGATGAAGCAAAGGCCCAGAGAGGCAGGAGAGCCACCAGAGGTCACACAGCGAGTTACTAGCTGCGCACACACCCAGGACTCCCGATGCCAGGCTGTGTTCTTGCTCCAGCGCCCCATGATCAGGACCCTCCATGTGTTCTGGGCATCACACAGGCAGGCAGGTTCTTCCTGGGAGGGGGACACAAAAGAAATTCCTCCCGCCGAGAGGTACCCGTGTGATTCCCGAGAGAGATTAATACAATCTTACCAAGGGACACGGCGACACTCGCCAGCCCACCAAGCCAACCAGGAATCGGCAGGGCTGTACTTTCTACCCAACCGCAATTAGCCGACTCTCCTTTCGTAATCTTGGGGATCCTTAACTGAGCGCGCCTATCGCTGCGGCCGTGGGGCGATGATCAGCCGCCCCCCTCACGGAACTGCAAGGAGTGAAAATGTCCTATGGCCCCCTTTGATGTTTAAAGAGGAGTCGTTAATGCAAAGACATGAAAAATCGGTGGAATTCCAAACGCAAAACAAATGTACCTTGTTGGGGTACAGGTTTCATGGAGGGACGCCCCCTCCTTGGGCAGGAGCGTGGGGAGCGGGTAAGGGGTGGGGTTGGGGCTGCTGTAAGACCAGCACAGTGCAGGCAAACTGAGTGAATACGACAAGTCGAGGATGGATGGATGGATGGATGGATGGATGGATGGATGGATGGATGGAGTGGGGTTTTGCTCATACGCTTGATCCTTTGGCCAGTCCTGTCATTCCATCAGGAGAATCTTTCCCTCTTCCTGCCTCTGTGCTGGGGAACCTGCTGCTCAGCCTTCACAGCTCACTGCAAATGTCCTCTCCTCCAAGAAGCCTCCCTGGATTTCCTCCCCAAGTTGGCTGCTGCCTCCTCAAGCTCCTGGGGCCTTAGTCCACAGGTCCTTTCACAGTGTTCACCAGCCTTTGTGTGTACCTCCTAGTCAGGGCACTGCTGGGGAGGTCACCATCCTCCCCATCTCTGTGTCCCCAGTGCTGAATGGGAAATGGATAGCAAGGTTGCAGATCATGAATCTACCTGTGCCCCTGCCCCTGTCCCTTCTCTACCCACAGCCAGAGCAAGGCCAAGTCAGACCTGTCCCTCCTCTGCTCCCCAATTTACTCGAGCAAAAGCCAACGTCCTAAAAAATTCCTGTGAGTGTTGGGACCATTGACCTTTCCCTCTGGGAAGAGACGGGGACTTCATGGGATCCAGCCCCTGCTGCTCCCCAGAGGGGCCAGCAAATCCACCCTGAGCGCCCAGCCCACTCCTGCCCGCAAGGCTCCTTCTCGGGGAGCCCCCAGCCTCCCGCCCCTCCTTCCCGCCTTTCTCTCCCCACCATGCTCATCACCTCCAGGACACGCCCGATCACTTTGTCACACGTCCCGCCTCTCCTCTGCCTCCCCTCACGGGAATGCCACCCCGAGGACGGAGACCCGGGCCTCTCCCTCCCGCGCAAATCCCCAGTGCGGAGCAGAAGCTGGCGCAGAGAGGCGCTGGCAGCTTCGCAGGAGAGGGAATGAGAGAAAGGAGGGGTGCTCGCGGGCGCTGGCCTCCCGGGCCCCAGGGTCCTGCCCTGGCACACTTGGGGGCTGAGGTCTGGGCCTCCCGTACACTGAGACCACCGGCCCCCGCCCCACCCGGGCCCAGGGTGCCAGGCTTCCAGCAGCTGCTCCACCTGGCAGTGACCCCTTGCAGGCCAGGCCCCCACCTGGAGTCCTCTCTGTCCATCCCAGGGAGCTTTGCACTCGGTGGTCACTGTCCTGGGTCCCCAAGCTCTGACTTGGAGAGATGCTCACCTCCCAGGGCTGGGACTGCATTCCCGGTGTCGTGTGACACCAGGACTTGGACTTGCCAGAGGTAAGCCTGCGGGCCAAAGGGCTGTGGGTCACCCCCAGGTTCCAGGAGGGACAGAGGAGCACCCGTGCCCACGCAAAGCCCCAGAGGCGCTGCCTCATTGCACCTCGGCTGCAGGCGAAGACACAGGCCTGGAGCCACGCGGGGCCCCCCCGGCCTCACAGGGACGGGGAGGAAACCAGGCTGCCCACCCGGAGCTGGCCCGGGCCACTGTGCCGGCGCCGTCCAGCCTGGGTGTGGCTGGTAAGGAGATGGGCGGGGTTGGGGGCAGGGCAGGGGTGGGCGAGTCACTTCCTTCTCTTCCTCCCAGTAGACCCCAGTGAGCTGGGGGGCCAGTGTCCCCCGAGTCTCACAGTGGCAGCTCAGGGGCCTCTCCAACCGAGGGGTACCTGGCCCCCGGGCTGGGGGCGCTCAGAGGGCACCCGCCCCTTCCTGGGAGGCCGCGCTGCCCAGCCCTCCCTCCCGAGCCCACCAGGCCGGGGCAGGCCTGGGTGCCCCACGCCCTTGGCAACCGCCCGAGGAGATTCCAGGGAGGAAGCCTCAGGGAATGGACACTCACGAATGGAGGAATGTGTGGTAGGAGGTGACAGTGTGACTCAGGGTGACTCAGCAGGAGCCCGCCAGGGGCCTGCTGGCAGCCGTCTACGGCCACGGCAGCCCCTCGGCCCACCGGCCCGGGGCAGGGGCCGGCTCTCCTTCCCCCAGACCCAGTCTCCGGTTGGCTCCGTGCCCGGATGTTTAGAAAATGGCGGGGAAGGTGCCCGGCGGTGCCTAGGCTGAGCCCGGGACACAGTGGGGGAGGGCTGCGAGTGGGACAGAGGCTGCGGCACTGCCCTTCCTCCCGGACCCCCGGGAGCCCCCACCTGCCGTCCTCAGAGGCCCATCTCATCCTTGAGTCTTCAGGCTCCAGACTGGGAAACTGAGGCCTGGGGGGGAGAGGACTGGCTGAGGTCAAGGAGCTGATGGAGGTGAACCGAGGAAAGGATCCACGTGCCCTCGTCCTGGCCGGGACCCAGGCTCCAGTGGGTGGAGGACACGGCACCGTGCCACGCACACCGGCACCTGCCAGGCCCAGCCGGCCCCTCCGAGCCTCTGCTAGAGTCGCCTCATTGCCCACGTTCTGCCCCTGCAGACCCTAGAGCTTATTTCACTGTCTATGAAACCACCATCCACCCCCACCCATTATCCATCATCCACCCATCCGTCCGTCCATCCGTCCGTCCATCAGCCATGGCCTTTGCATCCATCCATCCATCATTTAATCTGTCCCTCCCTCCTCCATCCACCCGTTCATCCAGCCCCTCGTAGACCACCCATGCACTGGCCACGCATCTATCCTTCCACATGGCCGTCTGACCATCCACTCGCTAACCCCCGTCCCCCACCCGTCTTCCCTCCTCTCCAGCCATCAAGCCCTGCTCCTGCCAGCAGGCCCCAGGGACCCAGACAGCCAGAGCCACGACCTTCGGGGGCTCATGGACAGACCGGACCTGGACCCAGACTGCTCTACACCAGCAGAGCTGCCCCTCCCCGTCCTGCTCCTGCGAGGGTCCCCAGTCCTGCTCCTGCAGCTGCAGCTCTTCAACCCTCATCTAGGGGCCAAAGCCCCCCACCCTCCCACCTGCCCGCTGGGGCAGGGGCGTCGAAGCCACTGGGAGCAGGCCGGGGCTCAGAGCCCAGGGCAGCAGGGAGAAGGGGCAGTGGCTGCGAGCAGTGCTCGGTGGCCTTGGCCTCAGGGCCTCATTAATTCCGGGCCTTGCCTGTGCTCCGAGATCCCCGGATAAGAGGGGATTCCAGAGGGGCAGCCCAGCCTCATAAACCGCAGTCGATTTCCTGCCGTGTTTAGCACCGCAGTAGCAGCCAGCAGCTCTGCATCTCAAAGCGCTCGGACCCTGGGTCTGACCAAGCGCCCGTGGCAGCCGTGGCCGGAGGGTCAGGGCGGGTGGGGAGAGACCCTGGGACTGCCACCCCGGTGACCTTCATGCACCTGCTCATGACCCTGCACACCGCCCTGGACAAGACCCCCCACTGAGCCTCAGTTTCCCCCACTGTGAGAGGGAGATAGCACCCTCTCTCAGGGCTTGCATGGGGCGTGGTGGGCCGGTTGGGGGCCGGCCAGGTGCAGGGGCCACAAGGGCTTTGTGACACACTCAGGAGGATGTCTGGGTGGCTCCGCCAGGCCCTGCCCTCCCCTCCGGTCCCCTTGCCCTGGCCGACATCTCCTCATCCTTCGGGGCTCTGCTCCGACGCCCCCTCTTCCAGGGAGGCTTCCTTGGCCTGGGCGGGGCCGGCCTGCCCTCCCCGGAGCCCCTGCTGCCGCACTTGGCACCTGCCGTCCTCAGCGTCTGGCTGCTCGTCCCCCTGCCTGCCCCTCAGCCCGGCAGCGTGGGAGGGCAAGGCCACGTCCAGGTCCCTGACGAGCCCGGAGAGCCAGTGCGAGCGAGGACTGGCGCTGGGGGCCGCGGGATTGTCGGGCGAGTGGGGAAGCAGAGATGGTCGTGTGCGCCCTGGGCTCCCTGGTGGCCTCCGGGAAGCTCCTCCTGGGAAGAGACTCGTGGCGGGGTTTAGGAGTCTGTGCCCGGCCGGTGTCGTTTTCTTCCCTCTCCTCCGACCCAGCCCAGCCTGAGAGGCGGCAGCGCAAGGGCCCCGGGCAGAGGCAGAGGCTGGCTGTCCCACTCCGCCATGGGCCTCCCAGCCCTGTGCGGGGACAATGACTGGCCAGTGGCACCGGGGTAGCACCAAGGCCCTCTGTGCCCAGCGCTCAGCCCTGTGGGGTCCAGGGCCACCGCCGCCCCTGCCCCAGCCCCCCAGGGGGACAGAGGCCCGATGGACTCCGGCCTCTGAAACCCACGGGTGCCCAGTGCCCTGCAAACCTGCAGACCTGCAGGCCCAGGCGGGATACGGGGACCGGGCGTGCCGTGTTTTTGTGAATGAAACTGCGGCCAGCTTCTCCTCGGCTCGCCACGCCCCGCCCCGAGGCTGCACTTGACCACTGCGTAACCTCCGGAGAGGAGGCGCAAAGCGGGGAGCCTCAGCGCGGAAGTGTGAGTCATGGGGAGAAGGAAGCGGGAGGGAAACTCTCCCTGGGTTTCACCGAAGCCTCAAACCGAGACCGCCCGGGCGGGAGCTGCGGCTGGCCCCACGGGAGCCCGGGCCTAGGAGTGCCCGCTGGCGGCCTCTGCCTGTCTCCGTGCTCGGTCCCCTGCCCCATCCAGCGCTGTCTGGCAGGAAGGGGCCACCCACGGCCCATCTGGGGCCTTGGATGGGGACGGCTGTGGGGGAATCCCTGCTGTCACCCGTGTATTCCTTCTCTCAGAGACTGTGCACAGAGTATCTGTCACGTGCCGGCCTGGGGCTGTGAACAGGACAGTCCCGGCTGCCTGCAGGGAGGTGACAGCCTGGGGACAGCTAGCACACCACCACGTGGAACAGAGTCTCGGGGGTCACCTGTGCCACAAGGGGGGCGAACAGGTTGCTTGGGCCGGGCCAGGGAGGAGGTGACATGGGGCTGGCCTAAACAGGACGGCAGGACCACCCAAAGAGCAGAGGGACCTGCTTCCCGGTGGCAGGAAGGGCTGCCAGGGAGCAGCTCGGGACGGTCTAGAAAGGGCAGAGGTCACCGTGACGGGAGCACGAGGAGCTGGGGGACCAGTGGTGAGCGCAGGCCAGACATGCAGGACCCAGGGCCCGGAGCTGGGGCAGGGCTCTCGGCCAGGCGGAAAGGAAGGTAGCTGGACCCTGCAGATAGTCACCCCTGGGGAAGTCACAGGCTCCCCTCCCCGGAGCTGGCAGGAAACCCCCTCCATCCTGGGGACAGGCAGGTGACGGCGGGGCAGGCACTCCCCTCCGGCCACCGGCCAGAGACCCCCCGAGCGTCCTCCTGACCCCCGACCCCCGCCAGGCGGGTGTTCCCCCTGCGGTTCTACCCCTTCTCCGCCCAGGCCCAGTGGGCCCTGCTGTCCCTTTAAAGGGACCTGAGTCAGAGAGTTAAGAATGAGACTGAGTCACGGGAGGGCAGTCGCCAGGCTGGCCGGGCGCCAGGGCTGCGGCGGGAGAGGAAGCCGGGCAACCGCAGCTGCCTGAGCGCGCCGCTGCGAAGAGCAGAAACCACAAAACCCCGTTTGAAATTCCACCGTGCAGCGAGACTTGTGTAATGAGGTTACCCCTCATAATGGGGGCATTCAGGGCCCGCGCGGGCCTGCGGGGCTGGGGGCCTGCCCCCCGGGCCAGCTGATGGTGATGTCATCTTCCGCTAGGAGTCCCCCCCACCCCCCACCCCCATCCCCTGTTGATTAAGGACTTAAAAAAATGCACCAGGAAACTAAAGCGAGAGCCAGAACGGAAGTCTTGGTTTTATTTATAGTTGATAACTGACGTCCGGCAGGCTCCACGAGGAGGCACAGCAGGGGGACAAAGAGCCCAGAGGAGCAGGGGACAAAAACGCCCAAACCCCTGGGCTAATGTGGAGGCTAAGAGCAAGCCTCAAGCTCCCGATGCCGAGTTCCCCAGTAGCCAAAGCAAAGAGGGGAACAAGGTGCTGCAGAGTGACACCACAGAGAGCGGGGGCCATAGGGCCTAGGTCCAGACAAGCTGGGGACCTTAGATGGATTCTGCTTTCTTGTTGGAAAATGGGGAGAAGAATGCTAAATCGGTCAGGATGGCCATGCCAGGCGTCCAGCACCGTGTCCGGATGCATTTCAGAGGCCCTGCCGGTCCGGGATCCCAGGTAGCCGGCACGGGGCCTCGCTGCCCACCCCCACGTGCCTGGCAGACGTCGATGGCAGACTGCGGCACGCTTGCCCAGGGCAGGCGGGGGTCTGCCTCCCGGCCCATTCCACTCGGTCTTGAGGGGCCACACCGTGCGCCAGAGTCGGCCTGGAGACCAGACCGCTTCCCTCCGGCCTGGACCAGCTGGGGAAAGGCCCAGAGGGCTCAGTCATGAGTGCTCCCGCCCCGCTGGTGCCTGCACCTGGCAGACACGCAGCACGGAGCTGCCTGGTAGGGCAGAGGTGGGAGGAGGGAGAGCCGGGAGTGGGAGGGACGGAGGGGCAGGGACAAGGGAGGAGGGAGCAAGAGCGGGAGAGGGAGCTTGGGCCTTGAGCAAGTCGTTGAGCTGCTCGGGGCCTCGGTTTCCTCCTCTGTTAAACAGGTGTTTAGTAGCTACGTCCTAGAGTTGCTCTGAGGACTAGGTGGGGCCACACAGGGCCCGCTCTGCCCCGGGAGTCCCCAGTCCGGAGGGGAGAAGGCCTGAGCCTGGAGGTGGCAGCGAGCGGGCCCTGTGGGCCAGGCCCACGGCTCCACGACGCAGACTGAGGGCACAGGGTGCACGGGCCGGTCCCCCTGCACAGCCAGGCCAGCTCCACTGGGACCCGCCCAGGGTCGTGCCGAGCGCCCCTGGAGCCACCAGACATCCATGTCGAGCCGTGTGCAGAGCGCCGCACTCACGCGTGGCCGTGTCGTTTCCGTGGGGAGCGGGCTTTCCGTGCCCCCTGGCCTCTCCAGCGCCCGCGTGTGCACACGGCTCCTCTTGCCGGGAGAGCCGTGCTCCGCCCTCACGGACGCCGACCCCCAGGTGGCCCCTGTGACCTGCCTGGCCGGTGCGTGTCCCCATGTCTTCTGCCTCCTGGCCGGGCCCCCGCACCCATGTGGATCCCCTTGTTTCTGCTGCTTCTGTCCTCGGCGTGAGCAAGCTCCGCAGCACGCGTGAGACCGAGGGGCCTTTTCCACGGACACAGACATCCCTTCACACACAGTCAGGCCCGGGGAGACGGGCCGGCCACGGCAGGGCCCAGCCTTGGAGGACGTCCCAGCTGCAGGGCGGGCAAGAGTGACCAGTCCCTGTGCCCAGGACAGACAACCAACAAGAAAATAGACAGTAACAAGCCCAAGCACAGCCGGTCATGTTAACTAACACGAAGGACGGGGATGTGGGGACAAGGCTGTCGGGAGGGACGTGCAGAGGGGTGACACAGGGGAGGAGGGGAGGGAGG
>VSMD01123386.1:0-33841 GCA_008750895.1 Mirza zaza
GTAAGGCCGGGCGCGGTGGCTCAAGCCTGTAATCCTAGCTCTCTGGGAGGCCGAGGTGGGTGGATCGTTTGAGCTCAGGAGTTCGAGACCAGCCTGAGCAAGAGCGAGACCCCATCTCTACTATAAATAGAAAGAAATTAATTGGCCAACTAATATATATAGAAAAAAATTAGCCGGGCATGGTGGCACATGCCTGTAGTCCCAGCTACTTGGGAGGCTGAGGCAGCAGGATTGCTTGAGCCCAGGAGTTTGAGGTTGCTGTGAGCTAGGCTGACGCCACGGCACTCACTCTAGCCTGGGCAATAAAGTGAGACTCTGTCTCAAAAAAAAAAAAAAAAAAAAAAAAAAGAAATGGTAAAGTTGGAGTCTGGCTTCAAGCCATGGAGAATAATAATTTCATCACCCCAGAAAGGCTCCTCCTGGCCCTGCCATCAGTCCTATTCCCCGGCCCCAGTCCCAGGCAACCGCTCATCAGCTTCTTAATACAGTTTGGAATTCTTACTCGGAAATTTTATGTACAAGGAAGCATTATTTTTGCTCGGAATAAAGTTTTTGAGTGTCGCCTGTGTTGTCACATCAGCCGCTTTTTTTATTGGTTCCTTTTTGTTGACGTCCTTGCTGTTGCTCTGTCTGCACAGGCACACGGCAATGTGCTTGCCCATTTCCCCCGCTGGCCTTGGAGCGCTTCCGCGTCCAGGAATGGAGCCAGGAGTGGAGCCACCGTGGACGCCCGAGAGCAGGTCCCTGTGGGCAGGCGCGTCCCCCATCTGGGGGACACCGGGAGTGGAGTGCGGGCGGTGGGGTCCTGCCCTGCGCCCCTTTTCACTCTCACCCTCTCCTCCTGGCGGTGCTGCGTGTGGTCCGTCTGACGGGTACAAGCCACGCGGCGAGCAGGCGGGTCTCAGCCACGGCTCACGTGGCGCGCGGCCGTGGGAAAACTCAGACCTGGTTTCTCCCAGTATGTACACACCACACACAGTCGGCGCAGAGCAGCCTCCGGGCCACACATTTTAAAATCCCCTGAAAGGGGATCCGAGAGGCTGAGCTTGCGTCAGGCATCATCTTCTGGTTCGATTAGCCGGTGTGTGTGTGCGCGTGTGTGCATGTGTGTGCGCGTGTGTGCGCGTGTACGTGTGTGTGCATGTGCATGTGTGCATGTGTGTATGTGTGTGCGTGTGTGTGCGTGTGTGCACGTGCGTGTGTGTGCGTGTGTGCGTGTCCAGGAAGGGGTGCTTAGTGGGCTGTGAGCAAGGCGATTTCTCTAAGAACACATAGGATGATGGACATTTCTGTGCCACTAGGGTGGCAATTATACTATTAATGACTAGGTCATTAATAGTGTAATTGATCCCACACATAATTAATTATTGAAAAAGGGAGCAATTCAAAGTTAATTTCACAAAACAGGGGCATTAGGAAAGATTCCTGTCTCTAAGGAAATAGGTATGAATAGAGCCTTCATAAGTCTTTGACTGATGTTTAAGTCACACTCGATCCAATCCTGAATTTTCACTGCTGCCTGAAAGACTCACAGATGCTTTTTTGTATGTTCACTCTGTATGTTTTTAACAGTTTATTATTCATGTATCACACAATATATCCATGAAAACCATACAATTCAATGATTTTTAGTATACGTACAGGTATGTACAACTATTAGTATCACTATTGTCAATTTTAGAACATTTTTACCACTCCAAGAAGAAACCCCATAAATTTTAGCCATCACGCCCTACTTTCCCAGCTCCCTCCCCCAGCCCAAGGCAACCACTAATGTGTTTTTTTGTCTCTATAGAAGTGTTCTGCACATTTCATCTAAATGGGGTGGTATCATGTGTGGTCTTTTGTGAGTGGCATCTTTCTCTTAGCATCATGTTTTGAGGTTGGTCCATGTTGCAGCGCCAGTAATAGTCCGTTGTAGGTTTGTGCTACCTCGTGTTGATTCATTCGTCTTTTGGTGGACAGCTGGGCTGATCCCACCTTTGGCTACTGTGAATAAGGCTACTGTGAACCTGGGTGTGCTCATGCCTCTTGGAAACCCTGCGTTCTATTCTTTTGGGTGTGTACTCGGAAGTGGAATTACTGAATCATACAGCAATTCTATTTTTAGTTGTGTGGAGCTGCCATACTGTTTTCCATGCCATCTGCACTATTTTAAATTCCCACCAACAGTGCACACGAGTTAAATTTCTCCACATCTTTGCCAACGCTTTTACCATCTGACTTTTTTATTCTAGCCTCCTAGTGGGTGCCAAGTGGTATCTCTTTATGGTTTTGAGGACTCATAGGCATTTTAAAACATCTATGTCCAAAACAGAACTTTTCCCTCCTAAAATCTGCTTCCCTCCTCGTGCCCCCCATTTACACTGTGGGCCTCAGGACTCCCCCACGTGTCCAGGCCACAACCAGTACTCGCTTCTCTCTTACTCCATACCCACCTCTGAGCTTGAATTCACGCCGGCACCCCGCGCTAGCCCTGCTCTCAGTTTTCTGGGTGTTCGGTTAAATCAGAAAATTCTACACCATGTATCTTTCATTATTTCCCTTTAATTACAATACACACTTATTGTAGAGAATTTGCAAAATTATATAGATGAAAATTTAAAGTCACCTATACCTCCCTTACTTAGAGAAAACAAGTAACCAGTGAGTGTACTTCCTAGCGCTGTTGCCGTGTGCGCGCGCGCGCTCCATGCACAGGATTTAAAAATAAACACTCCAGTTCCCTTGCCCCTGCTAGAGGTGACTCTAAAGTGTGAGTGCTGCTGTCCCCAGAATTCTCCTTCAGGTGGAGCCCAAGTTACCCTCCAGGGCACTTTTCTGGATTCCCTCCCCCTCCTCTCCCTGGCCCCGCTTCCCCTCCCCCAGCAGTCTTTCCAGGCATGTCCTGATGCCCCTTCCTCACATGAATCTGCTTCTCACCATCTGCTACACCATAGCCCAACCGAAGACAGGTCCTTCCACACCTTTGCCAAGCCAAGTGACAGTTTGATTTTAAACTTTTTATTATGAAAACATTTCAAGCATACGCAAAGTGTAAAAGATAGTATAATGAACCCCCAGTACCATGGCCTACTCCAACGATTCTGTTCTTCATGTTTCATCCGTCCTCCTGAAACCATCTTGTTTTTTTCTGGAGCCTTTAAAACCAATCCCAGGCCAGAGCATGGCTCACACCTGTGAGCCCAGCACTTTGGGAGGCTGAGGCGGGAGGATCACTTGAGCCCAGGAGTTCAAGGCTGCAGTGAGCTATGATCACACCACTGCACTCCAGCCTGGGTGACAGAGCAAGATCCTGTCTCTAAAAAAACTTTAAAATAAATGAATAATAAATAAATAAAACTAATCCCGGATATCATTTCACTTGTAAATACTCCAGTGTTTATCTCTAACAAATAAGTGATTAAAGCTTAAATACACATGCACACATGCAATACCATTCTTACACCCAAAAGATTAGCAATAATTTCCTAATATTATCTAATAACCGACCTACCCTCAACTTCTCCCCATTGTCTCAAAAGTGTCTTTTTTATGGTTCATTTACTCTATTCATTGTTTTTGGCGGGTAAGTCTCTTAGTTCTCTTGTGATCTTACAGTTCCACCACGTCCTCTGGTTTTTCCAAGCCACTTATTTGTTGGAAACAATCTTTCCAGGTCGTTTGTCCTACGGAACGTCTCACTTCTGGGTCTGGCTAGTTGAACGCTGAGAAATTGTTTCGGGCTTTCTTCCAACCCTCAGATGTCCTGTGCGTGGAGAGTTAGATCTCGAGGCTTGATTAGCTTCGGGTTCCGTGTTTAGACAACGATACATCCCAGGTGGCTCTGGGGACTTCTCACTGCAGAGCGTCAGCAGGACTCGATGTCTGGTTGTCCCACTTTTGGTGACGTTGAGATAGACGAGAGGAGGCAGGTGTTGTCAGCCTGACCCATCCATCAGGGACTTTCCCATCAGCTTTTCACCTAACAGTTCCAGCTCTCCCTGGGGGCTATAATTTTAAAATATCGTTGCCAACTTGATAGCTGGAAGACAGGGCCTATCTGTTTTAGCTGGTAAACTTTGCTGGTTGCTTGTTTCTCAGCTCAGGGACCCTTCTCTGATGCAGCTCACGCCTGCTGGCCAGGCCCCCTCTCCAGGGCTGGTCCCATCTGTTCCTCGGCTTCCAACCTCGTTGAGCCCTGTGGCCTGTGCCATGCAGAAAGCGCCCCATGCACGGCCCCCAGAACTGTGCCCACATTGCAGACTATGGGGAGGGGTGAGATGTCAGACCCGGATTCCAGCTCCCCGCTGAGACGTCAGCTGCCCTCGTCAAGATCAAGGACACCTTTGAAGCTACCTGTGCTGCAAGGAGCTGCTGAAGTCCCCGTGACACCTCTGGGACCTGGCCTCCACCATCCAGCACGCCACGGCCCCCCCTTCCTACTCTCTTGTTCTCGATTCGTCCTTTCAGGACCCTCTTCCCAAGGCGTGGGCATGACTGTGTGTGCTGGGCCACCAAGCAGTTTGTGGGGCAGACACTCTCTGTCATCAGAGCGACCCCTCTCCTCTGCTCGCCAGCTGGCTTGGGGCTCGCTATGCTTCTCCGCGCTTCTTCCTCTTAGGATGAGCTACTTCCCAGGAAGTCTCTGGGCAGGTGTATGGTTGGTGGGGTCAGCCCGTGGGCCATGTAGACAAGCCACAGAGCCCTGCCAAGATCCATCCCAACCCTGGGACAAGCACAGGAGACCCTGGCCAGCTGGAACCTGGCCCCCAACTCAAGGTGAGACAAGGCAGGGAGGTCAGGACCTTCGGGCAGGTGCGAACAATGTGCCACCAAAGGAATGTTCTTCCAAAAGATTTCTAAAACAACAATATGAACAATCTTTTTAGCAATCCAGGTACTTTCCTTGTGTACTTTGTCAAACGTCCCCCTGGGATGGGAATTGTGTGGGAAAGAGAGACTCGCACAGCGCTGTGGCACCTGTCTGCAGCCCTATATTAAATTTTCATCTATATAATTTTGCAAATTCTCTACAACTGGGGACAGCTCTCAAAGGGTGCCGTTCCATTCGGCTCCCCGTAAACTCCCTCCAGGCAGGGAACGATCAAGGACACCTCTTGGAGTTTGGTGTGTTCTTGACCAGTTTTTGTCATTCACAGAAGTGAGGAGAATCTCAACACACGGTCGCCCCGTTATCTCGTGGTGAGTCACTGGGAGGGACCCATGCTAGATCCATGACCGCGGCAGCAGTGCTGTTTAACTGTGCAAGCAGCGACTTTGGGATGCTCTTAAGCCAGAATTTTGCCTCAGCCCCGGATCCCAGACACCTCTCTCAGGAAAGTCCCCAAAGGAAATATATTTATACCTTCAAAAGGAGCAAAATGAAGAAAGGCAGTATTCTCTTACTAATCATTCACATAATACTTTTGTTTTTGGAATAGCAATGTGGAGGTATGTGTTCCTATTTTTGCAATTAAGAAACCATCAGTTCCTGCCCTTCCCCAGGCCCCGCAGCTGCATCGAGGCCCCCCGGGTTCCCCCACCCCCAATCTGGCCTTGCCTCTGCCAGCTGCCCTGCTGCCGTCTTCTCTCCAACCCAGGAGCCAGAGGGCCCCAACGCAGTGGTATCGTGGTCGGCAAAGACGCTCTTCCTCCTCGTCAGAATGGATTCCAGGTGCGTCCCGCCCATCTGCTCACACTCGGGGAGGAGCTGCCGAGCCCAGTGACAGCCGGTGAAGACGTGTGAGGGGGACAATCGTATGGCTCAGCAGTTCTCCACGTGAGGCTGGGCGAGAGGTGCTGGACCCCACTCTCGTGTCCTGTGGGAACGTGACCGTGGGCGCCAAGTCCCCAGAGCCCTCCAGGCCACATGCGATGCTAGGTGACTTCTCAAGCCAGGACAAAAAGCAACCATGTGGCCTCGCTCCCTGGGACATTTGCTCTTGAAGTCTTGGCTGCCATCTCAGACATCCAAGTACCCTGAGGCCGCCATGCTCTGAGGAACCCAAGCCATGTGGGGAGGCCGTGTGGAAACACTCTGGTCAGCCGTCCCAGCTGAGCCCAGCCGTGGAGACACCCAGGCCAGGCACCACCCAGGCCAGGCACCAGCTTCCCTCTGTGAGTGACGAAGCTTCCAGAAGATTGCAGTCATTCTTTCACACTGTGGAACAGAGACAAGCCACCTGGACAGTGCCCTGCCCAAATTCCCGACTCACAAAACCCATGAGCATAATAAAATGGTTGCTGTCTTCCGCCTCTAGGTTTTGGGGAATTCTGTTCTGTGGCGACAAACAGAACTGGAACGTTGCTCGACAGCTCTGCCCCCCCCGACCTCCGCTCCAATGGAAAATCCTTATTTTTCAATGTTTCCTTCTCGTTCACCTGACGTTTATTATGTTGGGGGAAACGCTGAACTCTTCCAGTCGCTTCTAGAAGAGCCAGAGAAGCATCCTTTACTGTCTGTTAACAATAATCGCTCATTCGCAGGTCTGTGCAGACGTGCCAGGTAGAGAGCCAGGGAGGCAGGTGCGGCGAGGCCGGTGGAGGGTCTGCATTTAGCCTTTTGCTTCACTTACTCCAGTTTGCGATGATCTGCGACGGCACAGAGAGAAAGGAAAAGTGAATCAAATACGAAGGAGGGTGCGTCATCAGGACACTCCTGGCAGGACCTTTTGCATCAACCATGAGTCATGCTGTAGGGCAGCATACCCAGCATTTTTGGCACCAAAGACCACATCCATGGAAGGCAATTTTTCCACAGACCCGGGGTGGGGTGGGGTGCAGAGCTCGGGCAGGGATGTGCAGCCTGGTTCCTAACAGGCGTGGACTGGGGGTTGGGGACCACAGCTGTAGGGAGGCCCCAGGTACATGGCCATGTCCACATGATGGAGCACCTGGCCACTGAAAATGAGGGCAGAGAGAACAGAAGTGCGGGAAATGGGCCATGATACTCATTTCTTGGAAAAAAAAAGACATATGTGCATTGAAAACAGTTCTGGATAAAGTAACTTAAAAAGAAGAGAGACAAACCCAGGAGATGTCACCACATGCAACAGGAAACATGCAAAAGAATGTTCCCTGCAGCCATGTTGGCCTCAGCAAAAACCCGGAAACAGCCTCACCCAGGCAAAGGAAGAGACAGCAAGTGAACACGGTCACACACACAGGTAACAAAGCTGTAGGGAAAGGCAAGCAAGGGAGTGGGGGACCCGGGGTTCAGGTGATGATCGGCTCAGGTAGAGGAAGGCAGGAGGGTCTGGGGGCAGGAGAGACATCTGGACACACGAAGGTCATTGTCAAAGTTCGAGCTTTTGTTTCAGGTAGCGACTTCTCTGGTTCTTAAAAATAAGTAAGTAAAAAAACCAAGTGTGGGCCAAGCGTGGATCAGCAGCGAGGGCATATGAGGAACCAAGACTGTGGTTGGTCCGGCTCTGGGTCCATGAGCTAAGACAGAGCCAGGCTGGCGGTGGGAGGGAACAGGTGCAGGGAGCAGGCCAGACAGCTCCTCCGGGAAGCCGCTGCAGAGCGGGAAGGAAGCGAGGGCAGCGGCCAGAGGGGCGTGTGTGTGTGTGTGTGTGTGTGTGTGTGCGCGCGCGCGCTTGTATGTTCGGTTTATTTGCTAATGGAAACAACCCAGGAGCTGGAAGAAACGGATGACACGGCTCGAGGGGGAATTTCAGGACTGAGCTGTGAGGAGGGCAGGGGGAGTGTGACCTAGCACCAAATGAGCATCCGTCTTTGCAGCCACACTTCCTCTCCTTCTCTGTTGGGGGGAGGCACCGCTGCTGGCTCAGAAGTCGTGTCCCTACCAGACACAGCCTGACAAGGTGTCGTCTCAGGTAAGAGGGACGTTGAGTGGCTGGTGTTAACCTAAGACGCCCGCCTCGTACCCACCCGCGCATCTTACAAACCCACCTATGTTCTTCTCTTTTGCAGGGAAAGCCGTAGACCCAAACTGTCCCCCTTTGCTTGCCTTTCTTCAAAATCCTGCCTTCGTCCCCATTCTCCGGGGAGAAGGAAGGTCCCCACGTTTTCCATGGGGGCACATTCAGCGACCATCACGCCCCACTTGCTTTCTGGGCTTCCCTGCCAGTCAGCAGTGGCCGGGGGCTCCCTGCACCTGCTCAGGCCACCTGTGGCTGCCACCTCCACAGACTCTGAGCTCCACACAGCCGGGCATTCAGCTCCCCTGCCTGATGACCGACACCCCCTGATGACTCATCTTTATGTGCCCAGTGGCAACCAGGCTCCCAAAGGCCTCTCTTGCCCTCCCCAAATCCCTGTCTCCCCCTAAGAGAGGAGCTGGGGGACCAGGAACCCTACCCAGCCCAAATCCAACCCATCAGGCCAAATTGAGCCCAAGTTATGCATAGTTTTACTTTCCTGGAAACCTTTATACTTCCTCTAAAAAGTAGAGTCATGTGTTTGTGGGAGGACTCCACCCCATGAGGCTACAAACTGATGCCTCCAACTCCTTCTGGAATATTTGCTCTGGGCTCATCCTGGGAACACCCTCCTCTGCGCCTTCCCCTCCCCACAGAGCCTCCACCGCAGAGGTCTCAGCCCTGTGCTGCCCGGTGCGCTCCAGCACGCACGGTTCTCTCCACCTGCCACCACCCCCACCCCCCATGGGACAGCTCTTCAGTGGGCCTGGCCCACCCAGCCCCTGGGACCCCCGCTGCATCCTCTGACCAGACGCTGACCTGGGGTGCTGCTCCCACTTCTGCTCCCTGGGGACTTGCGGGAGGAGCTGAGCCCTGGCCGGAGGGGTGGGAGAGGCTTCCCTTCTCCCGGCCAACTTTCCTTTCCTCCCAGATCCCCCAGGACAACCAGGGAGCTGGGCTGGTCGCAGGGTGGGGGTGAGCCAGCTTCACGTGCTGCGTTTCCGCTAATTACCTGGATAGCAGCAGCAACTGAGAAGAGAGAGACAGAGACGGAGACAGGGAGAGACACACAGTGCTACGCAGCATTGCGACTACCGCACGCTGCACGCCTGTGCACCCTCCGCGAGTTTCCATCTCTGGCTGCTGCAGGAGGCTGGCCTTGGGACAGAGATCTCCCACCCTGCGAGTGGGGCCCTGCACAACAGGTGGTGGGCAAGACGCAGCAGGTGGCGGAGTGGAGACACCTGAGCATCCTCTTCTTCTGGGCTTATCTTGTCTTCAAAAAATTTTAGATACCGTTTTGCTCCTGGCATAGGAATCTCCATTCCTTCCAGTCCCGGAGCCAAAATAAGAGACACGGGTTTCCTTGGCAACAGGGGAAACATCTCAAGAGAACGGTTATACTGTTGTGAAGTGTTTTGAAATCTTATCAATGGTTTCCAGGGAAACCCAGGGTGATGAATAGAGGCCTTGCCAGGTACGTTTGAGAAGCAGTGTGGGGAACACATTTGCATTCACAGCATATGAGTGTTCAGCTATTTATTGAGGGAGAAAAGTATATTTCACTCTCATCTGACACTTTAATTTTATTGCCGGTTCAGCTTACCGTAAAGTAACTCCTCGGGGAGGTCAGTGTTATTTGAATCATAATTTTAAAAATTACACAAAGTTTTAAAGCTATGGAATTTGTGAATCCCACGAGCATCAACATTTTAATTAATATTATGTATTACGCTCAGGGAGAATAAAGATTTAAAGTTGCAGCTGAGCTGCCAAACTGAGGTAGGAACAGTTTGTAAATCAAGCGGCGGTGGTGTCGGGAAGAGAGGTGGCCCAATGACAAAGAGGCTCAGCAGGGAAACGGACAGAACCCGGATGCGTCATAGCGGGTCATCCTCACAGCGGTTCTGACTCAGTCTCTCCTACCTGTTGGATAGTCAGAAAACACCCGGCAAGTCTGAATGGCCAGTGGACACCAGGCTTTCATCTTTGTGTGTGTGTGTGTGTGTGTGTGTTTTGTTTTGTTTTGTTTTAATCTACTGCGGTCATCAGATGCTTCTGTGTTCCTTTAGCAGGCGATGTTTTTCTTTTCCTGGTTGATCTATGATCATATCTCAGGGGTCCATCTTTGCCCTTATTTATGGTGTGACTGTTTAGGAAGTCTCCCCAGCCCTCTAAAGGTTGCTCAAAAAAACAGTGAAGGATAATGAAAGTGTCATCATCCTCTAAGTCAAATTTCATAGCACTACATCTCTTGAGATGTATCTTTTCTTTAACTGAAATTAAAATTTGCATTTTAACACCTTGAGTATTATTTTCCATTGTTATGGTGCTCTATTCATGCTGTGGATAGGGTGGCACTCTTCTATTTTCCTTGGCTTTTGTTTTTGGAATCAAATACAATTGACTACAAGCAGAAACAGATGAACCTAACTATATATCAAATTGATATTATAACCACATGGGAAAATAACAATTCAAGTAACTTTTGAAAGTTTACTCTGACTGTGTACCTTCCAGTGGGATATATTTTAAGAGCAAAAGAGCCATAAATAAATGCTGAAATTTACTTAATAGGTTTGCTTTCATTAGTGATATTGGTGTAGTAATTACAAAACTATTTTGTCTGTATCGTAGGATTGGCAAATGAATAAACATGTGGATGTTGGAAACCTGGGTTATTGCTGTGAGAGGAGAAAGATAAACTAATACAAGATGTGGGAACGTGAGCGAGATCCCACTGATGTTGGGCTGAAGGTAGGAGGTAATGGTGTCATCATATGAACTCATGATGTTTTTTTTTGAACTCATGATTTTTTAAAAAACATGTTTATATCTCTGCCCAATGAAAGGATACAGAAACAATGGCATGGTGGCAGCAATGAGCACACCTGACACCTAGACCTTGGCTTCTAAACACCACTGTCTACCAGAGGGAAAAATGGTGATTCCAACCCTGGAGCAGGGAAGATACCAGGTCAGTCTGAAATGGCTTTTAGTGTTAGAAAAGAGGAAATGCCCAAAGACTAACTGGGGCATGTGAAAATAGCTGACTTAAAGCCACTGGACAAATTTGAGACAATTTGAGTGTTTTTAAAAATGGAGTATAGGCTGGGCACGGTGGCTCACGCCTGTAATCCTAGCACTCAGGGAGGCTGAGGTGGGCGGATTGCTCGAGGTCAGGAGTTCAAAACCAGCCTGAGCAAGAGCGAGACCCCCATCTCTACTATAAATAGAAAGAAATTAATTGGCCAATTAAAATGGAGTATAGCATATTGTATTTTTTAAAAAAATATTTACAGATTCAAAATAATACTTTAAAAATGTGGTAAGGGGGTAAGTCTTCTTTATAGAATAATGCCAGATAATAAATAGAGAAGAAACAACAGAATTTAAAAAGCACCTTTTTGGAGGCACCAATGTTATAATATATTCAGGTAAGAGTCATATTGATGCATTAGGTGGAAGGCTGTTGAGGAGTGGGATGGCTATGTGGACTCAGAATGTCCCTCCACGGCTTGTCTGCTAAGGGGAATGCGTATTTACAAGTGGTAACGTGACGTCACCTGGGATGGGACAGACTCACCTTTGTCTTGTGTGCTTCCCGATGGCCCGCACGGTCCACACAGCGTCATCCAGGGGGAGTTCCTGCCGAAATGTTCACCCTCAGATCTGTCGTGAGAAAACAATGAGACAAACCCAATCCAAATTATGAGGCATTAAAAACAAGAGAGAGCCTGGTCTGGACTCTTTGAAAACATAAGTCGTGAAAGATAAAAAGTGAGGACTGCTTTAGATTAGAGAGGGTGAAAGAGCCATGGCAGCCAAAGCAATTCATGGTGCTTGATTGAATCATGGATTAAAAAAAAAATCTATGAAGGATATAATTGTGCCAACAATTTGAATATTTGAATATAGATTGGGAAATTTGAATATAGATTGAATATTAAATAATATTGTCTTAAAGGTAAACTACTTGGGTGGGATAGTGGCATGATGGTTATATAAGAAAATGTCCTTATTCTCAGTATTTAAGAGCATAGAGTTAGGTAATGTACAACTTGCAAATAGCTCCAACCTCCAACATTAAATTGTTCTGAGGGTATATATGTACATATAAAAAAATAATATATTATAATGCATATTATCATATAATATATATCATATATATTAATAATATACACACATACATATATAATAATATGAGTACAACATATATGTATATTATGAGTACAACATATGTATATGTTATAAGTTCATGTATGTATATGTGTATGCTATGAGTACAACATATGTGTATATAATATATATCATATATATTAATAATATACACACATACATATATAATAATATGAGTATAAATATACGTATATATTAATACTTATATATGCATATATACACATATAATATGTATATATAAACATGTATTATGTGACTATAAACATATAACATAATTTTATATACTATAAATGTTTATATCTACTATAAAGTATAAATATACATATGGATTATTATATATAATATATGTATGTGAATATAATACCTACATATACTATATGTAGCAATATATTATGATCTATTATATATGTATATACAGAGGAAGACAAGGAACAAATGAAATGCAATGTTGATCAATGAGTCAGTAAGTAGATGTGGAGACTACAGATGCTCATTGCCCTATTCTTTTAACTTTTCTATAAGCTTTAAAAATTTGCATATAAACATTTGGGGAGAAGTTGAGAACTCTTTCATCTTCCTGTCCCTGCCACATCTACAAGTGGAGAAAATTCCTGCCATGGTTCAGAATTTTCAGCTCAGGAGGCTGAGAAAGGAGAGAAGCTTCCAGGTGTGGCCTGAGCCTGCCTCCCTCTGCTCTGGGGTCGCCCATCCCCTGTGACAGGTGCCCAATAGAGCCCGGCAGGTGAGGAGGCCAGGCGTGTGTCTAAGGCAGGCGCTAGGCTGACGAAGAGACAGAAGGGTGCAGGTAAGAGGTAGAGGCTCGCCGAGTTGATTCCTCTCTCATCAGAGAGAACAGACTTGGGCTTCCCCATCCTGAGAGTCTCTGAAAGACAGGAGCTCCGTCCTGCCACGTATGCTTCCAGAGTTTATTGCTGACAGCCTTCTCCTGGAATGGTTATTTTTCAGAATCTTGCCCTGACACTCGAGTTCAACAGCGTGGAGGCTCAGTGGCCAGGCTACTGGGGCAGTGTGAAGTAAGGGCTTCCAGAGCAAATACATTCCCCGTTAGCCAGCACTTGGCCAGAAGGTGGGCACAGCACAGCGGAGGGCGGGCTTGGTTCTACACACCCCCAGGAAGGCACCTGCCGCAAAGAAGCAGGGCCTGGAGTGTAAGCAGAGAGTGCCTTTGCAGGGAGCTGCTCCTCGGCTCCGAAATCCTACAGTCTGTCCACTCCAGGAGCGACCACAGAGCCCCGGCCATTTGCCCAGGAGTGCGGGGGGCGGGGGCCCTCTCTGAGAAGCCTCAGCAGGCAACTTCCAGGCCCACTCAAAACCCCACCACAACCCCTCTCAGTTTTCTTAAGACTCTGTGTTGGCAGAAAAGGGGCAAGATCTGGACACATAGTTGTTGAAGGCCGTGCACATTCCACAGGTTCAATCATTTTGCAAAGACTTGGACTTCCTATGTCGTTCATGAACACAACGCTCCTTTCTCCTCCCTCGCAACCCCCAGGATGGGCAGCAAAAGCCCATCACCTTTGCCACTGTGGCTGCACATCGGGGTCAGGCGAATGAGGGGCTTGGGGCCCCCACCCCACAAGGAGCACTGGCCTTGGAGACGGGCCAGGTTCTAGTCTCAGCTCCAGAGACTTTGGTTGGACAAGCTTTTATTTAATCACCGGTGCCTTAGTTCCTCATGTGGGATGAACACCGTTATCCGCCCTTTAGGGGGATCATGAGCACCAAATGAAATTAAAAGTGTGCGAAAGAGTTTGCAATTGCTCCCTCCTCTGTAGCCAGGCTGCAGTGAAAGCCTGCCCCTGGCAAAAACGACAATTAATCAGACAGAGTTTCCCTATATTTTGAAGCCTTGCAAGGACCCACTGGGACTTGGGGGTAATTGCAAGTATTCTTCCGCTGCCGGGAGCCAGGGCGATGTGACATAAAAAAGGAAAAGTGTCCTCTGGGTGAGCTGTTGGCAGCTGCCGGGCAGGCTGGCAGGCGCTGCCGTCTTTGCCGGGGCCCTGGCAGTTCCGTAGCCAGGCACAGCTCCCTGCGGGTCCTGCTTGGGCACGAGGCGTTTGGATGCATCACTAGAGATCCGCCCATGGCAGTAAGAAAACAAAGTACTGTTATAAAAAAAAAAAAAAAAAAAAAAAAACCAGCTTCCTCCCTCCAAAGTCTGCATTTTTGTTTCGGAAAGCCTGCGCCGACGTCAGTGGAGACCTGGGATGCCCATCGCCAGTGTTGCGAGATTCTGCAGCTGCACCAGCGCGGTTTTCTAGATGCCCCGAGTAGAGCCGGGAGAATCCACACGCTGGACGTCATTAGCCACCGAGGCAGCCAGCCTCAGGGATTTCCCAAAAGATGAGGAGGAAGAGTTTGGGAACATGTCAAAAGCCAGCTGGAAGTGACATTGGAGAACAAGGCAGAGGGGATTTTAAGTTAATCAACAGGAACCTAATCGATTGCATTAGGCCGTGTTGGAGCAAGGAGGGTGCTGGACACAGGCGGAAACCTAGACACAAACACTGGCAGAGCCCTTGCGGGTCCCGCTGGGGCCGAAGGGGGAGTGACTGAGGGGTGTCTTGCAGTCAAGCATCCTTGCTCCTTGCTCTAAGCTGAGAGGAGCACCCCAAGACCAGCCTTCCCATTCTTTGTGAATCAAGCAGGGCTGTCATCTAGCTGTCCTGGAAGCCAGCCTACGGAAGGAGAATGTGCCCGAGAGCAGTGTCATATCATCCTGTCCCTTCAACAATTGCACCTCTCCTTACTGATGGATAAATCGGCGTCGGGTTTATACATCAGTCTCTGTGAGTCTGGTGAACTTGCATCTGTCCTTGAAAGACAGAACCACCGTCAGAGTCACGACAAAATCAGGTCTCTGGAAACCAGAACTGGGCTGCAGAGAATTCACTCTGGGGCCCCAGGGGCACCTGCTTGTGTGGCCAGCTCAGCTGCACTCGGGCCAGCTTGCCCTGAAGCTCAGGGTGTGTGGTCACAGGCAGAAGAATCACTGTTAAAGAATGACTGATAACATTTCCAGTTCTTTCTGTTACCATCTACACTTTTTCTTTGCTACCTGTCTTTATTGTCTCTTTTATTTTTACTGTAAGCACAGATTAAATGTTCAATAAATGCTGATTTATTTAATAAATGGCCGAGTGAAGAATAGGCTCAATATTTTTGACTGAAGACGAATAAATATCTATGAGGACAGAAGGCAGACTGTATGTGAAGGCACCATAAGAGAAATACGCGTTATCAATCTATGGGTGTTGCAAATTGCGCAGGAAGGGCTAGAGCCAGGTGTGGGAAGCCCATGGTCATCTAGGGAGAAAATGACTTTCACCTTTTACTTCAGTCTTGCTCCTTAGCAGGGTCTGTCTGGTCTTCTCTGTTCCTCAGTCCTCATGGGATATAGAAAGCAGCTGTCCCCAGCTCCCAAGTTCATGGGTTGTAAGTCTGTCTGGTCTTCCCTGTTCCTCAGTCCTCATGGTATATAGAAAGCAGCTGTCCCCAGCTCCCAAGTTCACGGGTTGTAAGTTCAGGGAGAAACTGCCCTCTTGCTTGCTGTTGGTCCTAGACCCAAATTCCCCAGGAAAATGTTCTGAACGGCTCTCTGGGGGCCGGTGCCATCTCCACTGTGGCCAGAGGACAGGTGCGTCTGGCACAAGTAAGGCCAGGGCCCACCAGAGTGTGACAGTCTAACGGGGTCATTCTGAGCTGAACAGACACCCCCAAAATGTGTCTTTCTATCACAAACTCTTTAAAGCGCCTCACATTCAGTTCGATATCCTTATTAGAGCAATAGAATTAACCACGTTTTCTTTTTCAAAAGGGGAGTCTCTACATGTTTCCAAGCATCACATTTGAGAAAGATTTTCTCCAGCAGGAGCTGAAACAAACATTTAGATTGGCTTTCATATAAAACCAGAAAATTGAATCAATGAAAGCATCAAATCCCCAAGCATTCTGAGAATCAGGGTTTTATTTTATTATCCAATCCAGATCTATGCAAGCGAAAATCATACTCTTATGGATTGATAACAGTTGTTCACCCACAATCCCTTAAGCTATCTAAAAATCATTATTTATTATGTTGATAAAAATGATTTATCTGGTGACAAACGTAGTAGAATAGCACAAAGCCATTTTCCTTTAACAGAGAAATGCTGTTTCTTCTTAGAGACAAACACGATAGTAAACACAAACATAAGCAGATTGTGGTTGCTGTCTGGGAGTGCTGCTGTCACAAGTGGGTCATTGCTGGGAGTCAGATGACAGCAACTTGAGCCGAGAGACAACGGTGAGCTCCAGAGCCAGGTGTGAAGCATCAAAGTAAAGCCTATGAAACCGGGGACAGGAAAGCGGACTTCTCTTCCCTTGTCTTGTGTAAAAAGCTCTTGGAGGAGGATTTCCCCTCCTGTAAGAGCATTTGTGGAGCCGAGTCACAAACACACACAGGCACCTGCTGAACAAATAAATAGGTCATTGCGGCATCTGCTTCCTAGGTTGGGGATTTGTTGATTTAATCCTATAGTTGTGCCTCCTGGTGATTGTTCATCAATCAAGAGCTCTAGAAACAAAAGAACTTGCTATTCTTTAATCACGGGATTTTCAAAACATCAAAGTGGACAAAGAAGTTTCTAGAAGCTCTTTGATTCTAACCCGTCTTCCTCCCCTTCAGAGCATGCACCATTGAAGGTGGCTAACGGATGGTCAGCCCAGGGAGGAGGGGCCTGAGAAGCAAAGAGGAAGAGTCTGGAGGTTTCACGGACAATGTCACCAGCAAAGGTGGTGGAAGAAGGTTTTTGGAAACAAGAGCTTTGGGCGAGCTCGAGAAATGTCTCTGCCAGCATTTAGCAGTTGGGTGCGGATGATGTAAAATGGAATCACATTCCGAGCATGCCATTGCTGCTGGAGAGTAAATAAATTCAGTGAAGCCAGGTTCAAAGAGGGATCCGTGTCATGTTTGAATGAGATAGGGTTAAGTAGTGGTGAAATATCCAAAGGTCAACTTGGAGAGCTTTACGAATTTATGTGCAGAAGTTTTGCTCAGACATCACATAAGAATTGAACTAAAAAGAATGATAAAGAAATGCTATCGAACATGAATGGTGTGGCAGGCAGAATGCTAAGGCGGCCTTGGAGACTCCTGCCCCTGGGTATATTCACCTTGTGCCTTTCCCTTGAGTGCCACCTGGGAATGGAAGGACACCGCACTCTTCGGATTAGGTTTTGTTACCTGGCGGAGGTGATGGGCTGGTCACTCCTGTGATTACGCCATGGCATGTGAGGCTCCAAGACCGGCTGGCTGGCCTTGAAGATCAACCACACAGCTGTAGGGTGAGCTACGCTGTCCTGGGAGGGCCACATGGCTGTGATGCGAGGGAGGCCGCAGGAGCTGAGAGCGACCCCCAGCTTGCAGCCAGCAAGAAAATGGGGGTCTCAGTGCCACAGCCGTGTGCCTCTGGATTCTGCCAACAGCCACGCGAACTTGGAGGACCCTGAGGCTTAGGTGAGAGCCGCTGTCCCTACACCTGAGTTCAGACTGGGGAGACCCTGAGCAGAGCACCCACTTAGCCCACCTGGAGACCCCTGACTCACAGCAGCTGTGAGATAGTAAATTTGCGATGCTATAAGCCACTGAGTTTGTCCTGATGTGTTACATAGCCGTAGAAAACGAATACAGATCATATCAGAAAAGCAGTATAATTGATCTCAGGATGTTTTTAAAATAAATTAAAATTTCATGCATCTATTGTAGCATAGAGGACCACTGCCATTGCATTAAGAACCTGAGAGACCTGAATGCATCGTTTCGAAGAAGGAGCACTGGGATGGGAGTCCAAGACTGTGGCCTGGTCCCGCTCCTTGCTGCCGGGCTAACAGGGCCGGTAACTTTGGTGTTAGTGTCAGGCCTGGTTCATTGAGGAGAAGCAGCAAAACCACTCCTCAAGTTTCCTGTTAGTTTTAAAACACTACGAAAATAATTCCCAAGTTTGTCTCTTCCACTCTAAAAGCAATCGATAACCGACATTCACTTCCTTGCTTAAACACTTGCAGTAGCTGGCTTCCGAGGTTGATTTTCCTAAGTCCTAGTGACGTGGTCTTGTCAATGTCTCTGTCCTTTCTCCCTCCATTCTCCCTTAAGCCAGCTAAGCCAACGGCCTGGGAGGGTCCCCCTCACACACCTGAGCATCCGCCACTGGGCCATGCACTCGGCTAGTGGCCTGGGACAAGCCACCGAACCTCTCTGGGTCTCACCTTCTCCTCTGTTGGAGCCGGTGACAACGCTGTCTTATTGTGGGATCCTTCATTCCTTCTGCACACACTTACTAAGGAGTCACCCGGTGTCAGCCGCTCTTTGGTTGCTGGGGATACAGCAACGGACAAACTGCACAAAATTGCCGCCCCTGGGCCCATGTTCTATGCAAAGTGGGCCACGAGGCCTCGTTGAGAAGGTGAAATTCGTGACAAGATGGGAATGAGGTGAGGTCGGGATCGTGCAGACACCTGGGTGGGAGCACCCAGGACAGGGGACGCGGGGGCTGAGGCCGGGCTCTGCATGGCTGGCTGGAGGCGCAGCAGGAGGAGGCTGGGCAGGCCGAGGGCGGCAAGAAGCCACGGTGATTTCCGGGAAGCGTCATGGCTCTGTGCTGAGCACAGGCAGGCCCAAGCACTGGACAATTGTCCTTGGCAGAGTGCTTATTATTTAAAAGGCCAGAGTCCACGCATGACTTACTCTGTTGAGAGATAGTTTTAATGTTCAAAGGAGGATAAGACAGCTTTGCCAAGTCACAGGATGTGGTTCCGTCCTAAGCCATCATTGAAAGGCTATAATCAATGCCACTGGCCTGCTGTGCAACTCTGAGAAAGGCACTCTGCCCCTCTGAGCCTCCTTTCTCATGTGTGTGAGAATTGGATTTAGTAATTGATGTTCAACCTGGACATTTGGGCCTCTAGTGGGTCCATGAGGAAAGTAATGCAGGCAAGAGGCCAACTATCTATGTTGAAAAGAGCCACTGTCACTCCAAGGCAGTTGACCTAGCTCAAGGTGAAGCAAAAACCGTATGTCCAGAGCTTCTCCTCCGCCCCCTATGGTTGGGATGGGGGAACGGGGTACAGGCGCTGTGTTAGGAAGGCGCGGTGAGGACCTCTCATGCCCTGCGGAGCTTCAGATACGGCCTGGCGATGAGGGAGACATCCTTGCACCCCTGCATAGCGCTGCAGACCGTGCTCCCCTGCGGGGGAGAGAAACCTGCAGTTCCTGCTGCCTTAAGACAAACGTTTCTCTTCCTTAATGGGAACTCTAGACTATCTCTGAGTTCTGCCTTTCTGAGAGGGGGGTGTGCGTATGTGCATGTGTATGTATGCTATGTGTGTATTTGCATGTGTGTGAGCACGTGTATTTTTGTATGTGTATATGTGTGTTATATGCATATGGGTGTGTACATGCATGTGTAGATGTGTGCATGCATGTGCACACATGTATGTGTTGTGACTATGTATGGGTGTGGATGTGTGTGTGTGTGTGTGTATGTGCATGCATGGTGTGTGTTCATTCCTCTAGTTGCCCACAAAGGACCAGGAACCAGAGGGAGATGGAGAGTCTTGGCAAACCTCCAAGGAGACTGGCCCTGGGGGACCCAGGCCAGGGAGTGGCCATGCGGCAGGAAGATGCCGCGGTGGATCCCTGAGTGTGTAGCTCAGACTCTAGGACAGGGCTGGCGTGGCTGATCTGGGCCTGTTCTGTCGCAGAGGTGCAGGAGGGAAGCTGCCCGAGGGCAATCCCAGCCCCAGAGGGTGGAGGCGACACATCCCTAAAGAAGGGGACAGTCTGAAAGGCAGAAGGAAGACTCCTTAAATTCCGTGAGGGCTGACCCATTTTTATTCTTTTCCTGGACTCTGGGGAGAGTTATACTTGGAATCCAGGTGGAAGTACTCTTCTATATTAAAAAGTCATCACAGCACATAAAGTCTGCCACACATGCACGGCCCAGTGTCTGTGATGTGTCGTGACGTGGCGAGACCCGCCCTCCCACCTTCATTCATTCCTTCCGCACCTGTCATCGAGTGCCTACTGCACGCCATGCTCTCCACGCTGTGAGGTGCAATCTCCATCAATCAAGAGCTCCAGGTGAGGCCAAATGGTCTCCAAGGAGACCCTCCCAGAGCTCCAGGCACCCGGGCAGGGCTGAGCCGGGGTGGGAGGGATGGGAGAAGGGGCCACCTGAGAGCAGCCACAAGTGGCAGAGCAGGGGGACCCGCCCTGGCCTCTTCTGACACGCCAAGAGACAGCGGCATCAACCAGGGCAGCCCAGGCCCTGCACGTAATGCAGATAAGGACAGCCCGGTGTCAACAGCTTCAGCGTGGCGTTTGGATATTTTTGGCTGAAATCCCATCAACTCTCTAGCACTGGTTACCACAATCTTCAGCTGTGTGGCTGAGGAATTAAAGATGGAAAAGTAAGTATTCTTTAGTAAGAACACGTTTGCAGTGGAGGCTCTTTCTAAAGGGAGGCTCACGGGAAAGGGACTTGGGGACGGCAGGGCCAGTGAGGCTCTTAGGTCCTCCAGCCCAGCTGCCTCCTTGTCCTCCAGCCTCAGGAAGAGCCATCTGCTCTCCCAGCCCACCGCGCCATCCTCTGAAAACACGTCTTAGTCCTGATGCAGATGCTGTCTGTGGGCCGAGGCACCACCTTTGCCTGGAGGGCTTAGCTCCCGGGAGAGAAGCGGGCACCGCCCCCCCACTGGACCTCGCAGGAGCTGCCAACACCCAGGGAACGCTGCTCTCTGGCTTTTAAATCCAGGTTTCTGCAGCGACTGGAGTCTGGGAAGGAAAAAGGAGGGACATTGCTTCTAAACGCCCTGCCCCTCTGCCTTCTTGACTCTGCTGAAGAGGCAGAGGTAAGAGTCCACTAGGGAGATGCCGGCATCACCCCGGGAGTTGAGACCCGTTAGCAGGCTGTCTCCACGGGGCGGCACGTTCTGGAAGCGGTGGGGAATTGCAGGGACCCATTTCTGTCCCCAGGGACATTGTCACCTGCATTCGTGTTTCCTGGAAGATGCTGTAGGCTGAATCCTCTAGCCAGGAACACGATGCCCCATCTGGGAATGTTCAGGGACCATTTCTCTCGCGTAGCTTCCTACTCGAGCCAAGGAATTTCCCCAGGCCAGTGTTCTCTCTCGAGATTTTTTCTCCGGTTTTAAAAAATTCTGTTTTACACTGGGCTGATACACAGGCAGAAGAAGATTGAATCAGGGCCTTTCGAATGACTTTAAACAGCTGCAGAAATATGGGAGCCCGTTTCAGCTGCTGCCTGGGCCCTGGGCAAGGGAAGATAACACTTCAGCCGGTACACGCTGAAGTTTGGGCTTTGCTGATAAGCGTTTCTATTTAAGGGAAGGGGCCGTGGAGGAAGCCGGCAGCTATGGATGGAAGAGGAAGATTGTAGAGCAGGAAACACATTTCTGAGGAGGCCGCCTGTGTGTGCAGCTCTTCGGGCTGCCCTTGGGACTCCAGGTGTCGGGGTGCGGGCACACAGCCGGGAGCAGGGCCACCAGCTGCCACCCCAGCCCAGGGACGCCCTGCCCGGGAGCAAACTCACAGCGCTTCAGCTTTCTGAACTTGCATTATCTGAACCCAACGTGCTAGCTTTTCTTTCTCCCTCTCTTCCTTTCTTAAATTGCTTTTCCAAAGACATTTTTCCTCCATGAACCACTGGCCGATATTTCTACTACTAAACTTTTTAGTCTTTTCTGAATTTTTTCTTTCTTTAACCATCCTTTGAATGATCCACTTCCTGGGTGCCCCAAATCCTCCACACAGCACACGTTGGTCTACATGACATGTAGGAATCACAGCCATGTGCCGGGGACCCCTAGTTTGAGGCCCCGAGATCCACAACTGGAGTCCCTTGCCCAGTTCTCCGGCAGGGTCTTTATTTGAACCCCAGTATCTCAGGTAAGGCAACTGAGCCCAGAGGTGTTAAGTCCCACAGCTAGTTGGCGATAAGAGGTGAAACCCTCCTCTAAGCAACATTTCTAAATAGGGGTGGGGGGAATTCCCTGGGGTCCTAATAAAGCCCAGGAATTTGCATTTTCAATAAATTCCCAAGGTGATTTTTAAATAACGTTTGAGTCAGCATCCTAATGGCCATGCAACAATTAAACGACAGCCCGGCACACCCCACAGGAGAACAGCTTTCAACTCCAGGCTGGGCGCGGTGGCTCACGCCTATAATCCTAGCATTCTGGGAGGCCGGGGTGGGTGGATTGCTCGAGGTCAGGAGTTCAAAGCCAGCCTGAGCAAGAGCGAAACCCCGTCTCTACTATAAATAGAAAGGAATTAATTGGCCAACTGATATATATAGAAAAAATTAGCCGGGCATGGTGGTGCATGCCTGTAGTGCCTCCACTACTTGGGAGGCTGAGGCAGGAGGATTGCTTGAGCCCAGGAATTTGAGGTTGCTGTGAGCTAGGCTGACGCCACGGCACTCACTCTAGCCTGGGCAACAAAGGGAGCCTCTGTCTCAAAGAAAAAAAAACTCCAAATAGCAGCGAGCGTGGTGGCCACTGACCGTGAGAAGTGAGTCATCTCCCTGGACTAAGCGGCACTCGAAAAACAACTTCTTTAAACAGGCGAAACAAACATGCCCGTGGACTAAGTCAAAAGGTGCAAAAGAGTAAACAGCGAGAAGTCTGCCTGCCCCTTCTCGGGGCAGCCACCTTCCCTCTCCGGAGGCAGCCACGACTGCTAAAATCTGCTTAGGAGAAAAGACTTTTGAAAATTGGGGAAAATCTTGCAGGCCATGCTCAACCTGGAAATAATATTTTTATCATCTAAAGAGAGCGGGGTCCACAGAACCTCCCCCCAACCCGCCTGCCGGCAGAACGCCCTCCCGAGACGGCCACGCCGTGACCCACAGCACCAGCACCGCGGGTGTGTGGCAGGGCATGGCAGGAGGGACTTGGCAGATGAGGTCAGGACCCTACAACAGAGAGCATTCCCTGGACGCCATGAGCGAGCCCAGTCTAATCGCACGAGCCCTCGCAGGGGAGAAAATACAATTTCTTTTCTTTCTCATTTTTGGGTTCTAAGTTGAGATACTTTGCTGAAAATGAAAGTCAACTTAACAAAAGAAGAAACGAGCAGAAGTTTATCACCACAAGCTGTTCCCATGGGGACAGAGTGGAGAGGCCTCAGTTCACACGTGTTTCTCTCTCAGGACAGTGGCTTAGGGGCCTTGCCTGGACAGTATTTAACAAAGAGCCATAAATCCTGCGTGGTGACAAGATAAAGGAGAGAGCAGCTCTAATCTTGTAAAAGGCGGGAAAACCTGGGAAGACAATGAAATCTGTTCCCGGATTCTTCTGGTGCCTTCTCTGGGCCATTAAGCAAGCGACGTCTCCAGTGAGGAAGGATTTATGTCCTGCCATCGTGTAGACAGGGGCGTTGGCAGTGTCTTAAACTTAACGGTCCTCAATAGTTGGGGTGGAAATATTTCAGTTTCCTTTACCCTTAAAAGCAGAGAACTTTCTCCAGCTGCAGCTCAAAGACGCAGCCGTGGAGGAGTTTGGAGGACTTGGAGCGTGAGAGGCACTGACCTGCGGTGGCTGGAGGGGAAGCCACGTGGGCAGGAGGAGGAGGAGGCACGTGGCCGCCCCCAGGACACTGAAAATGCAGGGAACACCCTGCCCAGGAGCAAAGCCTGGCCCCGCAGAGGCAGCAGGGAAACCGAGACCTCAGTCCCACGGCTGCAGGGAGCTGGACTGTCCACCCACCCGGACTGGCTTGGAAGCCCAATTGTCCACAGAGCCCCAGGAAGGGGTGCAGCCTGCTGACACCTTGCTTTCAGGCTTGTGACACTCTCAATGCCGCTGTCCTTGGCCTTCTGACCTATAGAACCACCAGGTAGTAATATTAAATGGGTGTTGTTTTAAGCCAGGGAGTTTGTGCTGCGGGATGAGCAGGTGCACCCAACACTTGCAGAGGTCTGTCCACAGGAGGGTTGCCTTGGTCGTGAATTGTCACGGGGCCAGCCTGTCGCTCCCCAGGTGGCAGATCCAGCCTTGCCTGCCGGACACTGGGGACGACAGAATTTCCACGGTGCTCCTGGGGAGGGGTGAGGAGCAGAGCAGGGGGTGGTGGAAGGGTTGGGCATCGCACGTGCCAGTAGCTGGGCTTGAGCAAGCTCTGCTTTGGGCTGTGCTCGGTCAGACCGGCCCCTGCTTGGGGACGGGAGACTGACAGAGCGACAGTGTGGTCGGCTCCCACCCAGCCTTGCCCCACAGACTGCGGTCCCCCTGTCCCGGCCGTGCTCCACTGCTGTTGCCGTGGTCCTTGTCACGGCTCTCCCCACACGTGTGCAGGGGAGCCCTTAGCTTGTTCGGACCATGGGCTTTGGAACTGATTTTAATTCTACCTGGGCCATTTAACCAAGTCCTTAAGCGCCGGTGACCTCGCATGTGAAATGGGGTGATTATAGAATAGGGTGCGTTTCACGGGGCTGGGCGAGGCCCCAGAAGAACACCTGTTTGGAAGGCATGCCCCTGGAGCCCGGAGATGGCGGGCACACGGGGACACACACGATTCCTAGCACACCTGATGCCCTTGTGCCGGCGCGTGGTCCTCTGTGACCTCGATGCTCTCACGTGACTTGGGCCCGGCTGGTCCAGAGCGTCCTAGGGGCACGATCTCGGCCTGGCCTTGGAAGCCCAAATCCAGCCCTCACCCCTATAGGCCGCTTCGTCTTCCTATGAAAATGTTTTTTTTTTTTAAGTTCTGTCTTCACCTCTGTTTCGAGGGACCCCAGGAGAGGAGCTGCACGGGGCACTGGGGTCACGCTGGAGCCTCCAGCCCGGGCCCGTCTCCGGGGCAGCAGAGGGGAGCCCTGCCCGCCTTGCAACGTGCTGCCGGGAGTTCACAGGGCGCCGGGCAGCCTGGCAGCGCCGAAGTCCAGCAGAGATTTAAACCGGTCAACGATCTCTCTCCCCCACTCCACTGGGAATGCGGCACCCCTGCCTTCCTTTCTGGGCTGGGATCTGAAAGTTACCCGGACAGCCGTGGACGGGAGCTGGTTGGAGCCTTCGGTTGGAAAACGAGTGCCACCTGCTGGCCCCGAAGCCCGCGTTTTGGGTCAGTTTCTGTGCTGAGGGACAAGAGTCTGAGAGTCCCCCAACCGTCTAGCTCTCAGGCTGAGCGGCTGATCGAGTCTGCCTTTGGCACGCACAAGAGGAGCCCCTTCCTTTGGCACCACGCTGTAGAGGGTGCAGTTGTTACAGACGCCCTCCCGGTGAATGTGTTGAGGACCACACAGGCTCCCCCTTTCGCAGCACTCGGCTCCGGCACAGAGTGACCCCAAACTCTAAACATCTGGTGACAACTATCATGCAGGTCCCAGGGAAATGTTTCTCCATAGGTCTGTGGCCTCGAGACCAAAGGTGGCTTCATCCAAAAGCTGCGAAGGTTTGCGGGTCGTGCAACTGCAGCTCTCAGAGATGGTCGCTGCACTGGGACCATTTAGGAGAGAGAAGACACAAAATAGTTCACTTGTCAAAGTCTTCCTTGCAGACAATAGGGATGCAACTGATGCTTGGTAACCAATTGTCACTTCCCAGTAGTGCAGGCATCCATTTTCCGTCAGCAATCCCCAAAACATGGATAAACAGAGTACTCTGTACATGGATGTACAGAGTACATGGATAAACACTTGTACCTGGTGTCTGAAGAGCATTTTTGGATATTAAACGATTTGTGTCACTTTTACATTTGGATATGCATAGGTCTAGATATAACGTGTGTGGCTCTAAAGCCAATTCTTTATATTTCCCTGTGAATCTTGATACTGCTTTAGGAGCTAGTGGAAATCGTTAGCGGTGATGATTTAAATTATAAAATTAAAACATTTTATATTATTCCATTCTACAATGACAATATCCTTTACACAGCCCTATTATAATGTTTGAGCAAGATATGTAAACTCCTGGCATATTTCCAGGCCTAAGTATTCCTCCAAGAAAACTTTTATTGACAATTCTGATTGCTATAGATTTAGCAAATCAAAGTTTCTTTAAAATGAAACTAATAAAAAATAATCTAAGAACCTTAGTGGGTCTAGAAAGTTTGTCTAACTCATCATTACCATGAAAATAGAATGTACATTATATGAAATTATTGATTATAACATCATAGTGTTTTGCTGAAATGAAAAGACAAAAATGTATGGAAAATATGTAAATTATGAATTGTGTATGTTGCTATTTCATTACTTACTCAAACAGCATAGCCTATCCACATGACATTCAGGCACACACAGTAATGATTAAAAGCAAATGTTTTCTTTACATATGTTTGCTCAATTTTTGCTGTTATGAAGGTATGTTTTCAGGCTAGGGTGATAGAGCATATTTATTAGAATATATCTGCAATTTAATGTGTGCCTTTTAAATACCCATCTCCCACGTCTACCTACGCACACACGTACACGCACTTTGTACCCTTGCCCAAGGCCCCGCCCATGGTAGCAGGAGCCTGTTGTTACTGACTTGTTTTTTATAGTAAAACTTGCTTAAGTCGACTTTAATATTAGACATTCAGGTTTATAAAAATGTTGGGTTAAACACTGAGATTTATTAAAAGGTTAGGGGCACTATCTCTAAAGGGGACTGTCTGCCTTGGGGACGAGGAGGCCAAGGAAGGCCAGCAAGACACTGTGCAGCTGACAACACCAGGAAAAGGGGGTTCAATCAGTGGGGTGTCCCGGAGGGGAGTCCCATTGGAGGCTGGGAGGAGGGGGCATGAGCTCTGCTACAGGAGTCTGTACTGAGCTCGGGACGTCTCACATGGGCATCTGGGATGCTCTCCCCTCTTTTCTCAGCAGAAACGTGGAAGGCAGCTGACGCCGGCGACTGCTTCACCCTCCAAGAAGAGTACTCAGCATGGGGACTTGGTCCCTACCCCAAAGAACTCTTGGGGGTCCAGCTCCGCAGAGGAGTACCCCTTCCTGAAACAACGTTCGTTCAGAATCACTTGTTACTAACCAGTATGATGGTGCCTCAAAAAGTTAGAAATAGAATTACCATTACAATCTCGAAATTCCACTCCTGGGAAAACACAGCAAATAATCGAGAGTGGGGTCTCGCACAGATCTCTGCACATCCGTGTGCGTAGCAGCGTCATTCCCGGTAGTCAATGGTGGAAGCAACCTAGGCACCCATCCCTGAACGGATAAACACAATGCCATGTGTGCAGACAATGGAAGAATAGTCGTAAGAAGGAAGGAAGCTCTGACGCAGGCCACAGCTTGGATGGGCCTTGAGGACGTTATGCTAAACGAAACAAGCCAGTCACAAAAGAACAAATTCAGTACAGTTCCACTTACAGGAGGCACCTGGTGTGACAGTTAATTTTATGTGTCACTTACCCAAGTGCAGGTAGAAAGCTGGTAGAACGTTATTTTGGGTGCATCTTTGAGGGCGTTTCTGGCAGAGACTGGCACTTGAATAAGTAGACTGCGTAAAGAAGATTGTCCCCAGTGGTGTGGCAGGCAGCGTCCCGGCCCTGAGGGCTGGAACGGAAAGGAGGAGGAAGGTGAATGTGTTCTCTCCGCTTGAGCTGAGACATCCATCTCTTGCCCCGGGACTTTGGAGCTCGCGGTTCCTGGGCTTTGGGATTCAGGCTGTGACTTATGCACCCAATGACCCTGGTGCCCGGGCCTGGCACTCAGGCTGAGTCACGCCACAGGCTTCCTGCTCTCCAGCTGGCAGGCAGCGGGTCGTGAGGCTTCTCCGGCCACTAATCACGTGAGCCCATTCCCATAATCAATCCCATCTATTTAATCTATCATCTGTCTATCTTCACGGCTCTGCTTCTCTGGGGAGCACTCAGTAATACACCTGCAACAGTCACATTCACGGGGATGGACGTAGGATGTTAGGTGCCGGGGCCGGGCGAGGGGCTGGGGGTTACTGTTTAATGAGTATGGAGTTTCAGCTTGGGATGAGGAAGAGGTCTGCAGACCGATTCGGGTGACACTTGCACAACAATGGAATGTACTCGATGCCACTGACCTCCCACTTAAACCCGGTCACCATGGTAAATGTTATGTTATGTAGATTTTACCACAATTACAAAAAAACTACTTGCTACTAATTCACACGTTGACTCCCTCTTTCCTTGATCAAAAGGTGTTTTTCTACGAGGCCTGGTGGTGATCTGAGGGGCAGAGGGGTGAACGGGGAGGGCCCGAGCTCTCTGCTCCCACAGGCTGTGCTCTCATGAGGAAGATAAACTCGAGCAAGTGACAAGCGACCCGGATCTGAAGGTGAGGGATCGATTGGCTTCTCTCCAGGATCTAGAAGTAACCTCCAGGAAAGTCCGTTCTGAGAACTCGGACTGGCGTAATTTGCAATCACTGGGTCACGGAAGCTGAGGCTGCGAAGGGTCCGCAGATCCTGCTCCTCGGATACAAGAGCCCCAAGCGAGCGCTCGGATGCTGAGCCTCTGTTCGTCTCAAGGAAGCCTCGGCCCAGAAGTCACGCTCTCAGCTTCTTTCTAGAAAGGCATTTCGGGGTGAAGCTGGCATTTCAGCGTAGGCGGCCAGCAGTGATTTGTGATCTTAATAAAACCAAGAGTGGCCTTTTACTCCCGGGAAGTGGCAGAGATTTTTCTGGTGTGCAGGATAAAAATGCAAACGGCTCCTTTACACTCTCTTAAAATAGAAATTTGAGAAACGTATTCGGAAGCTGTGGCTGGAGCAAGCTTACCTTAAGCACAGCAACCCTCCTGGCACTTTTCAAAATCCTTTACTCATTTTTCCTGAAGTCTGAATGTTATGAAAATTTAGACAGAGGATATGGGACTTACTAAATTAAAAAGGATCAAAAGGTGACTTTCTTCGTGTGATGGTTAATTTTACGTGTCAACGTGTGGGTCAGCACATGGCTGTTCATTTGCATATGAACTTCTGTGAGCGATCGTTGGGTGGTAATTTTAACATCGTTATTATCTATCAGAATGACCTCCATTACGAGGTGGTGGTACCAGTGCTGGAAAATACGTGACAATCTGTCCTTGAAACAGAAGTCAATGGTGATAGATGCTGTTCAGAAGGCCAGGAAAGCTCTACGATATGCCTTGCTGTTATTTTGAGAGAGGCTACTGAAAAATATTAATGATGGTGCTGAAAAAAATTAAGGTAGTATTGAGGTAGTTGAAATATTACATTTAAAATAGTATGTAATAGGCCAGGCACGGTGGCTCACACCTGTAATCCTAGCACTCTAGGAGGCCAAGGCGGGAAGATTGCTTGAGGTCAAGAGTTTGAGACCAGCCTGAGCAAGAGCTAGATCCCGTCTCTACTAAAAATAAAAAAAAAAATCAGCCGGGCATGGTGGCGCATGCCTGTAGTCCCAGCTACTTGGGAGGCTGAGACAGGAGGATCGCTTGAGCTCAGGAGTTTGAGGTTGCTGTGAGCTACGATCATGCCACTGCACTCCAGCCTGGAGGACAGAGCAAGACTCTGTCTCAAAAGAAATGTTATATGATAATGTAAGGGTAATAAAAAATTAAAATAGCATTGGCCCCATGGCAGATGCCCTACTTTCTCTGAGTCAGATCCAAGATCTCATTGGTTGCAGAGAATTTAACAATGGTTTTATAGAGGAGAGAAACCTAAGGAAAAGTAGAAACAATAAGATGATTTACATAATGAGGAGCTGACATGTGGGGACAGAGGAGCAGGAAAGGGAAATGGGTGGGTGTTGGAGAAGTTTTGGGGTTTGTAGAGAGGCAGGGCAAAGAAAAAAAGAAAAGCGATGTTAAAAAGGATTGCTGGGGTGAGTGCAATGTATGCCCCTAATGTTCTTTGAGAGAGGAGACCGTGGTTGGCATCAGCGTTATTTTGTATACTGTGGATGATATCCTGGGGAGATGGACCATGTGGGCCATGGAGACATATTCGGGTTTCACGTGCCAGAGCACATCAGCTGAATAGTCACTGAGACCCGTGTCTACTCTTTCATGTGACTGGCCAGAGATGTGAGCATGAGAAAGCGTTGGCTGAGCCTGGCTCTCTGGTTTGAGACTCAAAGATACTTGGCTCAATCCTCTCCCCGCCAAACTGCCCGCCTGATGGCACTGCCACTGGTCCACATCTGGCCACACCCTCCACCCCTGGCCGGGTCCTCAAGGCTGTCCACGACGAGGACCGCCTCTGCAGGCCTGCCTCATCTCCCGTTGCTCCCCTCACACTGCGGTCCTTCCTGGTGCTCACACCCACGCTGAACCACCCTCTCCCGGGACAGGGACTTGCACCTGCTCCTCTGCCTCCAGCCACCCCATGTCTGTCTTCCTTGGTCCAGACTCTGGCGCCTCCGTGAATCTGTCCCAGGCACTTTGCTTTTTTTCTTTCATTCCTGCGGCACTAGCTCAGGCCTTGACCTTGGTGCCTGCTGGGCAGCAGCCTTAGCCTTGTGTTGTTTGTATTCTTCCCTCACAGAGCAGCGCTTGACAAATTCTAAATTACTTAAATTAACTTGTGAAACCCACAATGACTATCATTCAACTCTTACGCCAGGTCGGTTAGCCTGGACAAATTTTAATTGGTTTTCATTGAAAATGACATGTATTTTTAAAAGAGGTAATACAAAGGTAAGGTTTCTGTCAATACCTATTTTATTTTTTTCAAAATTATAGTATGAAGTTTTTTTTTTCTGGAGAAGCAGGACAAGTTTCACTGAATTTCTGCACAGGAGTTTCTCTTCTCCTTGTCACGTAGTACCGGAACTGGGCTTGAAAAGTTAATCCACGTGGTCTCAGAATTGTCTCTTCTCTACGCTCTCTCAGCAAAACCAGCAAACAAACAAACAAAACACATTTTGAGTCCATTAGCTATTTCATTATCCTACTTGTTAAATTATTTAACTTTATTTGCAATGCTATACTTCCCCCTGGTGGAAGTAAACAGGCTACACCAATTGTCATCTTTCTCTCCCCGAATCCGTTGCAGCAGGTCATGGAGAGTCCAGGAATGAAACTCCAGTCCCTGTATTTCCAGACTGAGAATTCCCTCTCCATTGTTCCCATGTCTGGAACATGTTTTTATTCTTTATTTTCCTTTCTATCTTGTGATGTTGTATTAATATATGGTCTTGCAACTTAAATTCTTTTGTAATGTTATTCAAATGAAAAGGCATAGATTTTGAAAGATATTTTAGCTCCTAAAATCTCATGTATCAAAGAATAAGGCTTTGACCATTGGGCGCCAAGTTTAGAGAGATAACCAATCAATCTCAGCTGATCAGCATCAATTAAATAGTGCCTTTGCTTGATGTTATTCTAGCCAAAACTAAGACATCTGCTGCTGTAGCCATATTGTGGGTATTTTTATTAAGAAAGCAAAGCAAAGCAAAAAGGCTTAGTGGAATATATATATTTTTTACCTTTATGCTCCTAGTGATTGAGTCATTTCCCTGATTAATTTGTTTTACAAGTGACACAACTGAGGACTCAAAGCATAAGAGTCTTACCTGAGATGACAAAGGTAGTTAAATGATAGGCTGTGATTAAAATGTACGAATTGATTGCAAGGCAGGGAGCTGTCCCCAAACTACCTCACCTGAACCTTAGAAGGTGACACTAACAGACTCAGGAGTAGACTGTGTGCCTGGCAACCGGTTTTATATTCATAAATGAACAATAGGTTCCTAGAGCAAATGGAAGAACAAAAAAGAAATATCAAGGTTACAAAAATAAAGAGACAAAACCTGAAAAATTATAAGTACTATTTATTAAAAGGCAATAGCTCACATCTTCTACTAAAACATAAAATCATCATGGACTGCTGCTTAGAAGAGAACTTACGATTAAACAATATTAAAAGGTTATTACATATGGAAAATCTAGCTGGCAATGATGAACAAAATAGGGAAACGTTTGAATAGTTTGTCAAAGACAGTAAGAAACAATGCGGTGAGTAGGTAACTCCCCCTCTACTACTGTCTCTGACAGTATCCTCATTCCTATTTTTTTCTGGGCTATGAACCATCAATGAGATAAAAAAATTTTATGACAACAATGGCTATATAAAACACTTGAGACAAAATTGAACATTTACATTTATAGGAAGTGTTATCTATAGCTTTAAAAATACAGAATGCAAAATCTGACATACAAGGAGAAATTAACAGAAGCATGATAGTTGTAAATACATATATATTTTTTCCACTTCTATATACGATATATATATATATATATATGACACAAACATTGTGTTTTTCAATCAGGTATATAAAAAATGAGGCCATAAAAACTTTGCAAAATATGTCTAAGCAAGATAAATCAGATGTCTGGTTCCAGACATAATGGAGAGACTTAAATTGGACTTTTGTGCCAAGAAAATAAATCCTACTAAAGCCGAATAGAATATACAAAATGACTGCTTTAAGCAGTGGGCAGCAACTAATGTAGACAGTATCAAAGGGCACAATTGTGAAGGAAAGAAGGCACATGGGGTGATTTTTACTTTAACCCCAGGGCATTTTTAAAACAAAATTCTTGCATGAGGAATAGAGATCAGCTGTACTGAAGTTGAAAATCAGGCCTTGATAAGATCAAGGTGTTCCACTGGTAGAGCACTGCCTGACAGAACAAAGACTGTAAACTTCTTTGAAGAAAAACATTATTTTCGGAGCCTCTACAAGTTTTCATCTATCATGAGCAAAATAAAAGTTTAAAATCACAAGGCATGGTGGGAAAAAAACCCACATAGGACCAAGATAAATAAAAACTAAAAGAAAAAATTATAAACATTCTATGTAGTCTCACAGTGGAATTATAAAAGGGGAATTTTTAAAAATTGATTATCCTGTTCAAGAAAATAAAAGATAACATGGAAAAATATGGGAACTGTGGGGAACTTCGACAGCATTGAATGTATAAGAAAGAACTAACTGGATAGTCTAGAACTGAAAAATACAATGTTTGAAATGAAGAATTATGAAGTGGATTTAGCATCACATTGGATATAGCAGAAGACATGAGTAGAATGTATTCAAACTGGAGCAAAGGGAGAAAAACAATAGAAGAGCAATATGGAATATAAGATATGTATAATTTGTGCCCCCAAAGGAGAGGAGGGAAAAGAGCATAAACAATATTTGAAGTGAGAATGGGTAAGTATATTTTTAAAATAACAAAAGACATCAATGTGTAGATTCAATCTAACCAAACCCAAACTAAGATAACCAGAATAGGTATATCTTAGTCAAACTGCTGAAAACTAAAAACAAAGAGAAAATCTTAAAAGTGGGTGGAGGTGGGGGAAGGTACATTACTTTCAAAGGAGCAAGAACAAAACAAACAGCTGACTTTGCAACGTAAATCATGGAAGCAAGTAAACAATGGAACGGCAGCTATACAGGGCTGGGTGTCAGCCAATCTAAAACTCTATACACATTGAAAACATCCTTTGAAAATAAAGGCAAAATAAGGAATTTCCAGACATATAAAAGCTAAGAAAATTTGTACCCAGTAGACCTGCACTACAAGAAATACTAAAGATCGGAGAATATTTTCATGACTTTGACGTAAGGACAGATTTCTGAAACAGCACAAAAAGACACTAACCATAATGAACATAAGTTGATAAGTTGAACACAAACTGATAATTGACATTAAGCATTCCTGTTCATCAAAATATACCTTTAATAGAATAAAATGCAATACCAACATAAATGTATATGTTAATATTTGTTAAGTGTATAATTGCCCAAAGGCTTATATCCAAGAT
>VSMD01123391.1:0-26239 GCA_008750895.1 Mirza zaza
TGGCGTATATGAATGCCTCTGATTTCTGTGTATTGATTTTGTATCCTGAGACTTTACTAAATTCATTTATCAGTTCCAGGAGTTTCTTGGTTGAATCTTTAGGATTTTCTAAATATAATATCATATCATCAGCAAACAGTGAAAGTTTGATCTCTTCTGCCCCTATTTGGATACCTTTAATTCCACTTTCCTGTCTGATTGCTGTAGCCAGGACTTCCAGCACTATGTTGAATAGAAGTGGAGATAATGGGCAGCCTTGTCTGGTTCCAGTTCTAAGTGGGAATGCTTTCAGTTTTTCCCCATTCAGTATGATGTTGGCTATGTGTCTGTCATATATGTCTTGTATCATTTTTAGGTATGTCCCTTCTATGCCTGTTTTATTGAGTGTTCGTACATGAAAGGGTGTTGAATTTTGTCAAAAGCTTTTTCTGCATCTATTGAAAGAATCATATGGTCTTTGTTTTTGCTTCTGTTTATGTGGTGAATTGCATTTATAGATTTACATATCTTGAACCATCTCTGCACCCCTGGGATGAAGCCCACTTGGTCGTGATGGATTATTTTTTTGATAAGCGTCTGGATTCAGTTAGCTAAGATTTTGTTAAAAATCTTTGCATCTATATAAATTAGAAATATTGGTCTGTAGTTTTCTTTTTTTGTTGCATCTTTTCCTGGTTTTGGTATCAGAGTAATATTCGCCTCATAAAAGGTGTCGGGGAGGCTTCTGTTCTTCTCGATGTTGTGGAATAGTTTCTGCATGATAGGTACTAGTTCTTCTTTGTAAATGTGGTAAAATTCGGGTGTGAAACCATCTGTACCGGGACTTTTCTTTTTAGGGAGATTTTTAATTGCTGTTTCTATTTCAGCTGTTGAGATTGGTCTGCTCAGGGAATCTATTTCTTCCTGGTTGAGCCTAGGGAAGCTGTGTGTTTCTAGAAATTTTTCCATTTCCTCCACATTTTCCAGTTTGTGTGCATAAAGATTTTTGTAGTACTCATAAATTATATCTTGTATCTCTTTGGAATCAGTTGTGATATCTCCTTTTGTGTTCCTGATGGAGCTTATTAGAGATTTCTCTTTTCTGCTTTTTGTTAGCTTAGCCAATGGTGTGTCTATTTTGTTTATTTTTTCAAAGAACCAACTTTTTGATTTATTAATCTCCTGAATAGCTTCCCTGTTTTCGATTTCGTTTAGTTCTGATTTGATCTTGTTGATTTCACTCCTTCTGCTGGGTTTGAGGCTGGTCTGTTCTTCCTTTTCCAGCTCTTTGAGTCGTTTCATTAGAATGTCTATTTGTGATCTTTTTGACTTTTGGTTATAGGCATTTATGGAGATAAACTTTCCTCTCACAATTGCTTTAGCTGTGTCCCAGAGGATTTGATAACTTGTCTCTCCATTGTCATTTTCTTCATAGAACTTTTTTATTTCCATCTTGATTTCTTCATTTATGAAGTAATCATTTAGTAGGAGGTTGTTTAATTTCCACGTTTTTGTGTAGAAATGTGAGTTTCTGTTACGGTTGATTTCTACTTTTATTCCACTGTGATCTGAGAAGATACATGGTATGATTTCTATTTTTTTTAAATTTCTTGAGGTTTACTTTGTGTCCTAGGATATGGTCAATCTTAGAGAATGTCCCGTGAGCTGATGAGAAGAATGTATATTCAATCGATTTGGGGTAGAATGTCCTGTAAATGTCAGTCAGTCCCAATTGTTCTAGAGTTTTGTTTAAGTCCATTATTTATTTGTTAAATTTCTGTTTGGAGGATCTGTCTCGTGCCGTCAGTGGGGTGTTGAAATCTCCGGTGATTATGGAGTTGCTATTAATCAATTTGTTTAGATCTAGTAAGGTTTGCTTTATGAATCTGGGTGCACCTATGTTGGGTGCATATATTTTTAAAATTGTAATCTCTTCTTGTTGAACTGTGCCCTTCACCATTATATAATAACCCTCTTTATCTTTCACTACTTTTGTTGGTTTGAAAACTAAGTCGTCTGAAATTAGAACTGCCATGCCAGCCTTCTTTTGGCTTCAATTGCTTGGAATACTGATCTCCACCCTTTTACTTTTAGTCTATACGCATCCTTGCAGGTTAGATGTGTTTCCTGAAGACAGCATATACTTGGCCTATATTTTCTTATCCATTCAGCCAGCCTATGTCTCTTGAGTGGAGAGTTTAAGCCATTCACATTTATTGAGAGAACTGATAGGTGAGGTAGATTACTGTTCATTCTGTTGGGTTGGATGTTGTTTTTTTGATTTCCATCTTGAGCCATTGTAGTATCTGGCCTTTAATCTTTGGGTTTTGTTTGTTTTTATATTCGTGAGGTTTTATTATGGTGTTCCGTGTGTAACATTGTTTTGAGTACTTCTTGTAGGGCTTGTCTTGTCTTGGTGAATTCTCTGAGGCTTTGCTTGTCTGGGAATGTCTTTATTTCTCCTTCATATACAAAGCTTAGTTTTGCAGGGAATAAGATTCTAGGCTGGGCATTGTTTTGTTTCAGAAGAGTGAGAATGGGGCCCCAGTCTCTCCTTGCTTGTAAAGTCTCATTAGAGAAGTGTGCTGTTATTCAAATTGGCTTTCCCTTGTAAGTTACTTGCTTCTTTCGTCTTACAGCTCTTAGAAGGGCCTCTTTAGTTGATATTTTGGTCAGTCTGATGACTGCATGTCGTGACGTCTTCCTGTTTGCATTGAATCTCCCAGGGGTCCTCTGAGCTTCTTGAACTTGTATATCGTGATTTTTAGTAAGGCTTGGGAAATTTTCATCTATTATATCTTCAAAAAGCTTGTCCAACCCTTGAGTGATGTCTTCTTCCCCTTCTGGTAACCCTATGACCCTCACATTAGGTTTTTTCACATAGTCCCACAGCTCTTGTAGGCTTTGATCTTTTCTCTTGTTTCTCTGTTCTATCTCTGTGACTGATTTATTTAATTGGAATGTGTTATTTTCAATCTCTGATATTCTTTCTTCTGTTTGATCTACCCTGTTCTTGAGACTTTCCACTGTAATTTGTAGTTCCTTGAGTTGACTCTTCATCTCCAGGAGTTCGGTTAAAATTTTCTTCACTGTGGCGATCTCTTTAGTGAACTTTTGTTCCATATCCTGAAGGCTTTTTGTGGTTTCTTTATGTTGGTTATTGAGTTGTTCTTGCAGGTCAGTTAGTGTTCGTATGATCCACATACGAAATTCCTCTTCTGTCATTTTGGTTGCCAGGTTTTGGTTGTTGTCTGTTTCTCAGGGGCTGGTGCTCCTCTTTGGGGTGTGTTTTCCGTTTGTTTCTGCATATTTCCGGAGTTCCTTCACTGATTTCTTCCCATTTCTCTCAGTTGTTGTTTCTTTCCTTTAGGTTTTCATTTGGGTATTCACACGTCTTATTTAGTTTCTGAGGCAGTAGGTGGTGTTGCTCACTTGCAGTGGCCATCCCTGGGCTAGTGTCTGCAGGTCTCTCTACCCGCTGGGCAGCCCACTACCAGTCCGAGATGCAGTGGAGGGGAAACAGCTGAATCGCCTACCCTCCCCGCTCGTCTCCGGGCTGCTCCGGCGGCCTCCCGTCTTCTGCCTCCTTAATTACACAGGTGGAGATAGATGGCAGGAACTGGAGCAGTTCCTATCTGAGCTCCATCCCCAAGGCGGGGCTAGAATCTTTGGAGTCAAAGGCCCAGCTCCAAGTCACCAGAGTGTGTAGGTAGTAAAATCTCTCTGCCTTATATCCACCAAGGCCAGCCTCCTACGAGGCTCGGCCCTGCCCATTCAAACTCCAGGGCCTGGACACTGAGCCCGGGAGACCTATGTAAGGGGAGACCCAGGTCCTGGATTTTTTTTGTGTGTGTTTTCTTTGTGTTGGTTATCTATTTTTTCTTGCATGTCATTGAGCTTTCTTAGAATCCATGTTCGAACTTCTTCTTTTGTCATTTCAGTGTTCTGACTTGGTTAATGTCCATTTCTAGAGCACTGTTGTTCCTCTTTGGGGGTGTGATTTCCATTTGATTCTTTATACTTCCAGAGTTCTTTTGCTGTTTCCTTACCATGTGGATCAGTTGTTGCTTCTTACCGTTAGTTTTTAATTTGGATAATGACATGCCCTGTTACTCTCTGAGCCACTAGGTGGTGTTTGTGGGTAAGATTCGACCACAACCTGTATGATGAGTCAGTAGATGCAGTAAAATGGTGTGCAGAATGACCTCCCTGTCAGTAGGTGGCACTTGCTGTGAGGAGCAGGCTATAGTTTTGTTTTTGGGTCCTATAACAAGCTCCTGTTCCTCTGAAGAGGCACTCTTTTGCCTCTAGCAGTGGGTGGGGCCCTTGGACTTCCAGGTGTGTCCTTTTTCTCTATCTCAGTGGGGTATGTCGAGGAGTGAGTCTGAATGGAGCTGGATTGGGTAAGCCTGCCCTTAAGCACCACTAATTCTGATAGCAGGGACCAAAAGTCTGTTCTCTGCTTCTGGGCAAAGCTGCCAGGGAGGGGTTGAGATGGCCCCTCTCAAATGAAAATTCTGTGTGGGGGTGGGGCTGTCCAAGAGCTGCAGTCTTGAGCAGGGCTTGCTCCTTTCCACTTCCCTCTATTCTGAAGTTTCTCCTGGGCCTCTCCTAGGAGGCAGGACCTCAAGCCAGTGGATCTCACTTGGCTGTGATGTGGGCCAGGTGGTTCCTTGCCCAGATTCCCAGCCTATGTGGGGCAAACAGCCTTCCTATGGGAAGAGGGTTGCCCCTCAAGCACACTGATATGCTCCTGAAAGGACACACATCTTAGTAGGCTTGTTCATAAATATCTCTTCTGTGATCTGGGGCAATGTGATTCAGACCTGGTTGTACATAATCTAGTCTAGAGGCCTGATCCCTGTGCCCCAGAGTTCAATCCCTGACCCCGCCAGGGATAGGAGTGCCAGTTCTAAGTCACCCATGGGATGCCCAAGCTAGGTTGATGTATCTCAGTATTAATAAATGCCCTGTTCTGCTGGAGTCACCAGGCCAGCAGCACCTGGGTGTGCTGGTGGGTAGGGAGCTCACAATCTGAGTACCCCCCTGTCTGCTTTAGGGCCCCAAAAGGAAAGATCCTGTTCCCTAGAGATGTCTCCATGTGATGACTAAATTGTCTCTTGGGCACCCATGGGTAGGGAAGGGGAAGGAGAGAATCAAGAAATATGGTGCCTGAGGATTGTCTCGGGTCTGTGCTCTGGGAGGTACCCCAAGGGAGCTGGAAGCTTGGTGCCCCATCTGCAAGAGGCTTGCTGCTCAGTGCCCACTGCCAGCAGCTCTTTCTGGGCTGGTGTTAGCAGGTCTCTCAAACTGCCCCAAAACCCACCAGCAGTCCAAGATGCAAGGAAGGGGAATGTTAACTGCACCACCTACCCTTGTCGCTAGTCTCCAACCCTCTCGGGGGCCTTTGTCCTTCCAGTTCTCCTCCGCAACATCTTCCCATGGAGTCTCCTATAGTCTCAGGTATCCTTCCTTCCAACCCACATCCCATCTATGTTTGTCTGCTTATTTATCTTTGATGTTCTTCTAAAATCTGTTTTTTTTGCAGACACTATGGCTGGTGATTTTTCTCATCCACAATCTTGTATCTGTCCCCTATTTCTTATTAAACATTAACATATTAAATTATATTTGGGTAAACATGCTATAGTATAATTCTGCAAAGTAAAAATATACCCATTTATAAAATGATTTGTTTAACTAGACTTTGACTATTATCATTTGACTCTTTACCCTGAATTTCTTAAGTGTAATTTGGCTCTGTTTAAAGGTACATTTATTTTTTCCCCATATTTAATTTGACTTTGGATTAGAAATTTGTGGTAATTATTTTTCTGCCACTGCCAATTCTACTAACTTATGAATTTCTTGTCACAATGAATCTGATTATTAGCTTGGATTATAAATTACTTTTAAAAATACTCTCTTCCATCTATAGTAAATTAAAAAAATGAAAATTATTATACACACACAAACAAAATCCCCAAGGCTTCTCAAATTACCCTCTACCTGCTAGACTAAAATAAAACTTTTCCTAAAGCTTAGAGCCCTGTAATATGTAAAGAAGCCTGGCATAGCTAACTCAAGAGGTTTCCTGTTGTTCAGTGTCCTACCATTTATTCAGAACAGTTTTGATTCAAATCACCCTTATTTAGCATCTATAGATGTGAATTTAAGAGCTCCTTACATATAAAGTTTATTGGTCATTTGATTATGAGAATTTCATTTTGGAGATCTCTCAGGTAAAAAAGAAAACCTTTCCTATAATTTAATTTCCTTACCTGTAAAACAACAGACTTGACCTAACTGATTATCAAATTTTAAAATTTCTTTTTTTTTTAATATTTTTATTGAGGTATTCATATACCACATAATTCAGCTATTTAAAATGTATAATTCAGTGGTTGTTAATATATTCACAGAATTGTACAATTATCACCACAATCAATTTTAGAACATTTTGTCACCATAAAAAGAAACTCTGTACCCTTTAGGAGTTACTTCCCATTTCTCCCAACTTCCCAGCCCCTGGCAACCACTAGTCTACTTTGTCTCTGTGGATGTGACTTTTCTGGATATTGCATATCAATAGAATCATACAATATGTTGTAGCCTTTTATGTCTGGCTGTTTTCACTTAGCATGATGTTTTCAAGGTTCAGCCACATGTTGTAACATCTATAGTACTTCATTCCTTTTATTGCTGAATAATAGTCCATCGTATGGATAGACCCCATTTTCTTTATTCATGTATCAGTTGATGGACATTTGGGTTGTTTCCTCCATGTTGTTATTATGAGTTATCCTACGAATATTCATATACAAGTTTTTATATGAACGTATGTTTCATTTCACCTAGAAGTATAATTGTTGGGCCATATGATAATTCTGTTTAACCTTTTGAGGAACTTCCAGACTGTTTATTAAAGCAGCTACCAAAACATTCCTACAAGCAGTGGATAAGGGTTCCAGTCTCTCCACATCCTTCCCAACACTTGTTATTGGTAGTCTTTTTTTTTTTTCCTTTTTTTCTTTTATTTCATCATATTATGGAGGTACAAATATTGTTAGGGTTACAAATATTGCCCCTGCCCCCTCCCTCCCCCCGATATGTCCAATCCCCTGGTGGTGTGCATCACACACGTTATGGAAGCATACATCCCTTTCCTCCTCCCCACTCCTGCCTGCCCTGTTAAAAAGTTGGGTTTTTTTGGTTGTATTTTTGTTCGTTTGTTTGTTTTAGCATTTTGGTTACATTGTATATCTTTGCCTCTCCCTAAGAAGGGTTAGAGTTATGCCCTCCCCCTCCAAAATGCTCATCCCATCCCTAAGGTTGGGTCCCCCCCCACACACCGAATCTCTGGTGAGCATTGCCACCATTTGAAAACCGAAGTTTAAATCAGTCAGTACCAATTTGATGGCGAGTAGATGTGGAGCCCATTTTCCATGTCTTGTGTCGCCTCACTTTGGATAACGGGCTTAAGCTTAATCCAGGATAGCATAAATGGTGCTAGCTCACTGTCATTTCTTAGGATTGAGTAGTATTCCTCAAAACTTAAGTTGTGAGCAAAGCTGCTATTTTGTAGATTCTGAGATATTGTTCCATATAGCCATCAATAGTATACAGTATGTTTTAAGAAATTATTTTATATTACATATCAGGTGTCTTAAGTTACAAATAACATATGCTTAAGAAATTTCTTGGAGTTGATAGACAGTTATTTCTTAAAGAAGAAACATTTTTTTAAAATTTGAAATAAGAAAAATATCTGCATTTATAAATTTATCTTTTGTTGTTTTCCTTACCCAGGATTTATATTTCAAATAAAAAATTCTCATTTTATTTCTTTTGTGACAAACAAATCCATCTTATACTTACTGTTTGTTTTTATTAGTTTTTCTTCTCATGTGACATTGATGCATTCTGCTTTTTACACTGTTTCTCAAAATATGTGAATTTATCCTCAATTTCTCTCTTGTTGGTACCTCTCTGTTGGTTCAATACATGATTCTTTCAGCTAATATTATATATAAAAAGTTTCCAGTTCCCCACCTATTCTCTCCCTTTCTATCTCAGTGCTTTATTGTCAATAAGTTTTGCAGACAGATGTGATTCTGCACTGAAGACTTGAATTATTAGGTTTTGAAATAATGTATTTTCCTTCTTTCGAAAATGACAGACACCTTGATTTAAAAGGGTATAAACACAGGCAGTAGATGAGAGTTGAGTATTTGCAAAATCATTATTTAACCATCTAGGTTATAATGGCAAACTTAGGTTTAAAGTCAAAGTGATATGCTTGAAGCTCTTACTCAAAGGGGCAGGGTAACATGGGCAATATAAGTAACCTTAACACTTGTATCCCCATAATACACTAAAATAAAAAAAAGTTGAAAAAAATAAAGTCAAGGTGATGTGTTGATTTTATGCATGCTGAATTCTTTTTCACTGTTAAGGGAATTTGCATTTCAGATATTCCTTAAAAATTTAAAATTACCTTTACCTATTAACAAAGACCAATTGTTTTTATTTATGTTTTAATGTATTTTAAAATTATTTCCAATTCTTTAGCCTCACCCTGTGATCCCACTTTTATCCTGAGCTGTGCTCCTTGCAACGTGATTTGCTCCATTATTTTCCAGAATCGTTCTGATTATAAAGATAAGCATTTTCTTAAGTTGATGGAAAAAGTACATATAAATACCAAGATGATCAGCTCCCCATGGATGCAGGTGAGACCATGATCCTTTTATCCTAAAAAACCGGTTACTCTCTTTTCTCTGAGGACCATGCTATGAAGTGCATGTTTCAATACCACTATTCTGCCAAGAAAGTCATGGACTAAACATCTGGGAAAGATGGCTGAGCTCTTTATATTACACACAAGAGATTAATGCCTGATAATAGGGCAGGATTTCAAGCCCATTAACTTCCTATAAAGTGAGTTTTCCATTAAATCCAAGGTCCTGTTTTTATAAAGTACTTTGTTAACTGTTCAAAGTATGCCTACTTCACTCAATGAACATCCAAGCCCTTTCTGAATGCTTTTGTTATCCACAATGCTTGTCTACCAGTCAATACTTCTAGATTTGTTTGTCATATTACCTGTCAGAAATAGCCTAATTAGAGAGATAAAATCTTCTCAAGGAAAGAGAATCTGTAGAACTATAGAAATACTCTGACAAAAACTTCTAGGAAATAATACTGCATAGGGTAGTGGTGTTTGATGCCTCAGGTGGCAGCCTAGCCAAGGTATCTGGGTTAGAAATGACAAAATGATTAGTTTTATGGTATATGAACCAGAAATAATAATCACAATTTTACCATGTGCTGAATTGGCATATGCCACACTCTGTCTAAATAATAATTGTGTGATCTTAGAGAAGTCATGTAACCTGCTCTGGTGCACAGTTGGTTTCAAGGTATATTTGAGCCCCCACTGCTTCTAAAAATAAAGATTCCCTTTCTGAGGCTATTTGACAGAAATAAATAAAACAGGAACTAGTTTTGTGCTCTCAACCAAGTTTCCCAAACTAACTTAAAATGTGTTGTCCTCTACGACATGTGAATTATAGTAATTCATTCCATCTTATGTTTCAAGGTTGTGGGGAATAATTGGTGTAAAAATGAAACAACATAAAGATGCTGTTACCTTATAAAAATTATGTATAAGTCTAGAAAATGATTATCATATTTGATTCTCTGGTGAGAATTTTCTCCCTCAAATCTTTCCATAAGCATCAAGAATTACTATATATGCACAATAAAAATTTCTCCCTCAGGATGGACACCATATGTTCATTTTAATAACTATAATTTCTATCCAGGGCTTGGATTATGGCATATCTCTTCAATTAATATGTTTTATTCAATAAATTATTGATTGTCTTTTAGATCTACAATAATTTCCCTGCTCTCATCGATTATTTCCCAGCGACCCTTAAAAAAGTATTTGACAATGCTGCTTTTATAAAAAGTTATATTTTGGAGAAAGTAAAAGAACACCAAGAATCTTTGGATGTTAACAACCCTCGGGACTTTATTGATTGTTTTCTGATCAAAATGGAGCAGGTAAGATGTTAAGAACATATGGACTCCACTCTGTATGCATGTCTCCTCAAGGGTGGGTGAAGAGAAATTTGCATCACAAGCCATGGTCTCTCAGGTGGAGGAGAGCATGTGTTCCACTTTCCTCTGTCTCCAAAAGCTATGTGGCTCAAGGTACTTTCCCATTCTCTAGGGGCAGCCCACCCTAGGAGTCAGAATTCTGGGAAATCTGTAGCTCTCCTGTACTTCCCATGACTTTTGTGGTTATCACAGTCCACGTGAGTGCTGGGGAATATTTGCATGGGATCCAGACACAAGGAGATCCCCTGGACAGGATAGAGGCACACAATGGATGCACCAGCAGTATGGAGCCTGCCATCAGGGCTCGAGACTATGGTGGGGGAAGCAGCCCCATGTGGGCTGGCAGCTGAGAAATCTGTACTTAAGGAGTTCTCAGTTTGCCAATGGCAGCATTTCCTGGGCTCATCAGGGTAGGGGGGGCTTGCCGACAGTTGGGGAGCTAGCAACCTGCTGCAAATATGAGCAGAGGAAAGGTATAAACTCCCACCTACCCTTTCTGTGGGACTACAGATTCCTTGGGGCCAAAATCTTGCTCCTTTTTGTTCTGCTCTGCAACTTCTTCCAGTGGAATGTTCAGTACCCTCTTTCTGGCCCTCTTTCCTACTTCTACCTGGGCTACGCTTTTTCACCTGAAATTTTTTGTTTGTTGTGAGATAATCTGAGGATTGATGTCTTTAGTCAGCCAATTTCCCTCACTCTTCCAGTACATTTTTTATCTGAAGAAAAAAATTCAAACTTTAACTCAAGTTTTTGAAATATCCCAGACAGACAAAAATAAAGGCAGGTGACTAAAAAAGAATAAATGAAAATTATGTGACATATAGGATACTATAAAGCAACCACATATTTGAATATTGGGTGTTCTAGAAGAGAACCCAAACCTATTTAATGAAATAATAGATGAAAACTTTCCAAGTCTACCAATTGATGTAGACATCCAGTTACAGGATGCTCTGAGATCTCCAAATAGATACAACCCCAAAACATCTCCATGGCACATTGTAGCCAAACTGTCAAAAGTTAAAGACAATAAGAGAATTCACCCCTGCAGGGTACCACTTCGACTTAAGTGTGGGGTGTATGAGTGCTCTAGGTAGTCAAGATACCATTTCCTGGGATGCGGGTTGCGTTTTCAATTTAGGCATCAGGGGAGCATATCTTTTCTGAGCAGGAAAGGTATTGTTTTCCTAGGAGGCAGGGTACTGCTTTAGCTTTAGGCATAGAGGGGTGACGGGATGCAGCAGCAGCTTGGAAGGTTATATGAAATGGCTCCACCATAGCACTGTTCCCTTGACTGACAGTGTAACCTTCAGTTAAAGTCCTGTAAGGCAGGGCACAGCATCAACTGGTAGGAGTTTTTGGAGCAGTTTCTCAAAGGCTCCAAAGTGTTTCCCTGGAGGGAGTGCACAGTGTCTGCTCCTGCCTGGTTGCGGGGAGAGGTAGGTGGAGATACTCCACCTCTGCTTGGCCCTCAAGGAAGGGTGTAACAGCTGCTTGCAACTTCGCTTGGGGATGTCAGGCCACCATATGAGGGTGGTTTGACAGTAGCTTAGCCTTAGGGATGAAGGGGAGCCATGGCTGCTCATCCCTGAAGCAAGATCCCTTCTAGCTTTTGTTCCAGTTCCAAGATAATGTAACAGAACAGACATGCAGGGCACAGAGAGTAGGGCAGTTGCAGCTCCTTCTCTGTGGCGAGCACAGCTATGTGGACTCCAGGCAACTCCCTCAGCTGAGTTTCATGCCCATGAAGACTGTAGGAATCTCCAGTGTTGAGGACTGTAAGTATTCAAAGTCTTGATGGGGGATCGCCGGGACACTCTTGCTTACCTTTTTATTGTAGGGATAAGTTCCTCCTGGTTTCCAGCTGATCCCACTTGGGGAATGAGGTTGTGGAGGCCTAGTATTTCTTTCTATCCTCCATATGTTTATTCTGAGTTTCAGTGTTTTTGTTATTCCTTTCATGTACTCTCACACTCTCTTTTAGTTATTTTCATTAAAATGTAGTTGTATATTCATTATTTTGGCTGTGTTTGAGAAATGATGAGTGTTAGGGGTATCTAATTAGCCACTTTGCTGGCATCAGTCTCTGTCTTGTTTTTTTATAGTAGCCCTTCCAATGTGTGAGGTGGTTTGTCATTGTGGTTTTAAAAAAAATTTCCTAATAATTAGTGATGTTGGACATTTTTTCATGTACTAATAGGCATTTATATACTCTCTTAGAAAAAATGTCTAGTCAAGTCCTGTGCTCATTTTTAAATTAGATTGTGTGTGTGAAATACAACTAATGGGCTGTTAGATCCAATTTACTAGTATTTTGTAAAGAATTTTTGTATCTATATTCATAAGAGATATTGGTATTTTGTTGTGGTATATTTATCTGGCATTGGTATTAAGGTAATGCTGGCCTCATAGAGTGTTTTAGTGTTTTCTTTTTTTTTTTTGACAAATTTGAGTAATATTGGTTTCAATTCTCTCTTTTTGTTCACCATATTTGGGGGTACAAATGTTTAGATTATGTATATTTCCCTTGTCCCCCCTTCCACCCCAAGTTAGAGCTTCAAGCATGTCCATCCCCCAGATGGTGCACACTGCACCCATTAGGTGTGTATATACCCAACCCCTCCTCCCCTCTCCCACCTGCCCTTCACCCGATAAATGTTATTACTATATTTTCATTTAAGTGCTGGTCAATTAAAACCAATTTGATGGTGAGTACATATGGTGCTTGTTTTTCCATTCTTGGGATACTTCACTTAGTAGAATGGGTTCCAGCTCTATCCAGGGTAATACAGAGGTGTTATATCACCATTGTTTTTTGTGGCTGAATAGAAATCCATTGTATACATATACCACATTTGATGAATCCACTCATGTATTGATGGACAGTTGGGTTGTTTCCACATCTTTGTAATTGTGAATTGTGCTGCTATAAATATTCAAGTGCCGATGTCTTTTTTTATAGAATGTCTTTTATTCTTTTGGGTAGATGCCCAGTAATGGAATTGCTGGATCAAATGATGATTCTACTAGTATGTCTTTGAGCCATATCCATATTGTTTTTCACAGAGGTTGTACAAGTTTGCAGTCCCACCAGCAGTGTATGAGTGTTCCTATCTCTCCACAACCATGCCTACATTTATTGTTTTAGGACTTTTTGATGAGGCTATTCTCACTGGAGATAAGTGATATCTCATTCTGGTTTTGATTTGCATTTCCCTGATGATTAGAAATGTTGAGTATTTTTTCATATGTTTGTGAGCAGTTATTCTATCTTCTTTTTAAAAGTTTCTGTTCATGTCCTTTACTCACTTTTGGATACGGTTATTTGATTTTTTTCTTGCTCATTTTTCTGAGTTCGATATAGATTCTAGTTTTCAGCCTGTTATTGGATTGTAACATGCGAATATATTCTCCCATTCTGAAGGTTGTCTGTTTGCTCTCGTGACAACTTCTTTGGCTGTGCAGAAGCTTTTTAATTTTATCAGGTCTCATTTATTTATTTTTGTTGTTGCTATGATTGCCTTTAGGGTCTTCCTTACAATTCTTTGCCTAGACTAATGTCTATAAAAGTTTTTACAACATTTTCTTCTAGAATTCTTATATTTTCACACCTGAGGTTTACATCTGTTATCCATTGTGAGTTGATTTTTGACACTGCAATGTGTGGATCCTGTTTCAGTCTTCAACACGTGGTTATCCAGATTTTCCAGCACCATTTATTGAATAAGGATTCTTTTCCTCAGTGTATGTTTTTGTCTGCTTTGTCAAAGATTAGATGGCTATATGAGGGTGGTTTTATATCTGGGTTCTCAGTTCTATTCAGTTGTCCTATGTCTCTGTTCTTGTGTGAGTACACTGCTGTTTTAGTTACTACAACCTTGTAGTATAGTTCGAAGTCTGGTAAATTAATGCCTCTCAATTTTTTTTTTTTTTTTTTTTTTGCTTAAGATTGCTTTTGCTATATAGGGTCTTCTCAGGTTCCACACAAAGTGTAGAATTTGTTTACTGTATCTGTAAAAAATGATTTTGATATTTTAATAGGGATTGCATTGAATCTGTAGATCACTTTGGGGAGTATAGTCATTTTAATAGTGTTGATTCTCCAGACCCATGAGCATGATATGGTGTTTCACCTTTTAAAATCCTCTGCTATTTCCTTCCTCATTGTTTCATAGTACTCCCTGTAGAGGTCTTTTGCCTCCTTAGTTAAATATATTCTTAGGTACTTTATTTTCTTTGTTACTATTGTGAAGAGTATTGAGTCTTTGATTTGGTTCTCAATTTGACTATTGGTGGCATATAGGAATGCTAGTGATTTCTGTATATTGATTTTGTAACCTGAGACTTTGCTGAATTTGTTCATCAATTTCAGTAGTTCAGTGGCAGAATCTTTGGGGTTTTCTAGATATAAGATCATATTGTCAGCAAAGAGCAATAGTTTTAACTCTTTGGCCCCCATTTGGATGCCCTTGATTTGCTTCTCTTGTCTGATTGCTGTGGTTAGGACCTCCAGCACTATGTTGAATAGAAGTGGTGATAGAGGACAACTTTGTCTGGTTCTGGTTCTAAATGGGCATGCTTTCAATTTTTTCCCATTCAGTATGATGCTGGGTCTGGGTTTGCTGTATATAGCTTGTATCATTTTTGGGTAAATCTTGTGTATGCCTATTTTGTTTATTGTTCTTACCTTAAAAGGGTGTTGAATTTTGTTGAATGCTTTTTGCACATCTATTGAGAGGATCATATGGATCCTCTTTGTTTTTGCTTCTACTTATATGGTTATTTACATTTATGGATTTGTGTATGTTGAACCATCCCTGCATCTCTGGGATGAAGCCCACTAGGTGGAGCAAGATTATTTTTTTGATAAACACCTAAATTTGATTTGCTAGGATTTTGTTGAGAATTTTTGCATATGTATTCTTAAGGGATATTCGTCTGTAGTTTTCTTTTTTTGTTGTGTTCTTTCCTGGTTTTGGTATCAGGGTTATGTTTGCTTCATAATATATGTTGGGGAGGATTCCTTCCTTCTCAATACTGTGGAATGATTTCTGCAGGATATGCACCAGTTCCTTGTAGGTGTGGTAAAATTTGGGTGTGAAACCATCTGGTCCAGGACTTTTCTTTTTAGGAATGTTTTTTATTGCTGTTTCAATTTCAGTGCTTGATATTGGTCTGTTCAGGAATTCTATTTCTTCCTGGTTGAGCCTAGGGAGGCTGTGTGTTTCTAAGAACTTGTCCATTTCATCTACATTTTCTAGTTTATGTGCATAGAAGTTTTTATAGTATTCATAGATGATATTTGTAATTCCGTGGCATCAGTTGTAATTTCTACTTTTTCATTCATGATGGACCGTATTAGAATTGTTTCTTTTCTTCTTGTCATTAATCTAGCCAGAGGCATGTCAATTTTGTTTATTTTTTCAAAGAACAAACTTTTTATTTTCCTAATCTTTCATATAGCTTTTTAAAAAATCAATTTCATTTAGTTCTGCTCTGATATTTTATTTCTTTTATTCTGCTGGTTTTGGAGCATCACTATGCTCCCCCTGTTCCAGTTATCTGAGATGATTTGTTAGATTGTTTATTTGTGATTATTTTGTCTTTTGGAGTTAGGCATTTAGGGATATAAGTTTTTCTGTCATGACTACTTTTGTTGTGTCCCACATATTTTGGTAACTTGTGTCTCCTTTGTCATTTTGTTCAAAGAATCCTTTTATTTCCATTTTGATTTCCTCATTTATGAAATAATTATTCAGCAGAAGGTTGTTTAGTTTCCATGACTTTGTGGAGGGTTGAAAGTTTCTGTTGGAGGTGATTTCTAATTTTATTCCAGTGTGGTCTGAGAAGATGCATGGTATAATTTCTATTTTTTGAAATTTATTGAGACATGCATTGTGGCCTATGATATGATCAATTTTATAGAATGTCCCATGAGCTGATGAGAAGAATGTATACTCAGTGGTTTTTGGGTAGAATGTTTTGTAAATGTCAGTTAGGCCCTTTTGTTCTTGAGTTCTGTTTAAGTTCGTTGTTTCTTTGTTAATTTCGTATTTTGAGGATCTGTTCTATTCTGTCAAAGGGGCATTAAAGTCTCCAGCTATTATGGTATTGCTGTTTATCATTTTGTTTAGATGAAGTAGGATTTGCTTTATGAATCTGGGTGCACCTGAGTTGGGTGCATAAATATTTGGAATTTTTATGTCTTCTTGTTGAATTGTACCCTTTGCAATTATATAGTGACCATCTTTGTCTTTCATTACTTTTGTTGATTTGAAGACTAAGGTATCTGAAATCAGAACTGCTATGCCTGCATTATTTTGGCAGCCATATCAGCTTCTTGTACCTGGATATCTATATTTTTAGCAAGGCGTGGGAAGTTTTTCTCTATTATATCTTCAAACGGCTTATCCAACCCTTGTGTATTTTGTTCTTCAACCTAAGGGATGCATATGATTCTCCTGTTAGGCCTCTTCACCTAATCTCACATGTCCTGTAGGTTTTTCTCTTTTCTCTCATTTCTCTGCTCTATCTTTGACTGTCTTATTTAATTGAAAAGTGTTATCTTCCATCTCTGAGATTCTTTCTTCCATTTGATCTAACCTGTTCTTAAGGCTTTCCACTGTGTTTTGTAAGTCTATGAAGAAATTCTTGATTTCAAAGAGTTCGGTTTTATTTTTCTTTAATATTTCTATTTCTTTAGAGAATTTTTCTTCTAGGTCCTGGATTTTTTTTGTTGTTTTTTCTTTGTGTTGGTTATCGATTTTTTCTTGCATATCATTGATTTTTCTTGCAATCCATGTTTGAAATTCTTCTTTTGTCATCTTAGTGTTCTGAATTTTGTTCATGTTCATTGCTAGAGAGCTGGTGTTACCTTTGGAGGTGGGCTTTCTGTTTGATTCTTAATACTTCCAGTGTTCTCTTGCTGATTCCTTCCCATGTGTATCAGCTGTTGCTTCTTACCTTTAGATTTTCGATTGGATAGTGATATGCCCTGTTTAGTCTCTGAGCCAGTTGGTGGTGTTTGTGGGTGAAAATAGACCACACCATTTATGATGAGTCAGTAGACACAGTAAAAGGGTGTGAAGAATGGCCTCCCTGTCAGTAGCTGGCACTTGCTGGGAGTTATAGGCTGCAGTTTTTTGGGGTCCTGTAACCAGCTCTTGTTCCTCTGGAGAGGCACTCTAGTGCCTCAGGTGGTGGGAGGGGCCTTGGGACTTCCAGGTGTGTCCTTATTCTCCACCTCAGTGGTGGCAGGTCGGTGAGTGAGTCTGGGTGGAGCCGGGTTTGGTCAGCCTGCCCTCAAGGTGCACAAATTCTTTAGCAGAGGTCAAACGTCTGTTCTCTGCTTTTGGGCAAAGCTTCCATGTAGTGGTTGAAATGGCCCCACTCAGCCAATAAGTCTCTTTGTGGGTATAGGGCTGTCTAAGATCTGTGGTCTCAAGCAGGCCTTGCTCCTTTCCACCCTCCCCTATTGTGCAGTTTCTCCTGGGCCTCTGTCACCAGACAGGACCTCAAGCCAGTGAATCTCCCCTGGCTGTGATGTGGGCCAGGAGTTTCCTTGCCCAGATTCCCAGCCTAGGCTGAGCGCACGGCCTTCCCATGGTAGGAGGGTTGCCCCTCAATCAAGGTTCTATGCCCATGAAGGCATATATACCTCAGTAGGTTTGTTAACAAGTATCTTTTCTGTGTCCCAGGGCAATGCATTCAAGACATAGCTGTATTGGTTCTGATGTGCAGGCCTATCCCTTGGGCACTGGAGATCAATTCCTGACACTGCCAGGGAGAGGAGTGCTGGTCTCAAGTCACCCACAGGGTGCCCAGCTGGATCCATGTCTCTGTGTCTCAGGATTTGCCCCATTCTCCTGGATCAGGAGTCCTCAAACTTTTTAAACAGGGGGCCAGTTCACTGTCCCTCAGATTGTTGGAGAGTATGCACTGTGTACCTGGGATGAGTTGGCTGCTAAGCAGGACAGGCAGTGGTGGCAAAAACACCTAGAGTGTCGGATAAATATGCTATGCGGCCCATATGTGGCCCATGGGCTGTAGTTTGAGGATGCCTGTCCTGGATTCACCAGGCAAGGACAATGTGGGAGGGCTGGAAGGTAAGGAGATCACAGTCTGAGTACCCCTCAGTCTGCTGTAGGGCCCCAAAAGGAAACATCCCATTCCCTGCAAATGGTTCTGGGTTATGGCTAAATTTTCTCTCTTGGAAGCCATGGGTAAGAAAGGTGAAGGGGAGAATGAAACAATATGGTGCCTGCTTAACAGCTCGGGGCTATAGGCCGGGAAGTGCCCTGAGGTAGCTGGCAGCCTGGGGCCTGTCCACAAGAGGCTCACCACTCACTGGCAATGGCTGTCTCTGAGCTAATTTTGGCAGGTCTCTCCAACTGCTCAGGAGCCCCCCAGCAGTCCAAGATGCAAGCAAGGGGAAATTTAACTGTTCCACGTACACTTGTCACTGGTCTTCAAGCCTGCAGGAGGCCTTTATCCTTCCAGTTCTTCTCCACAACTTCTTCCCATGGAGTGTCCTGTAATTTCAGGCACCCTTCCTTATGACCCTCATCTGATCTATATTTCTGCCTGTTTATTTTATTTTTTTTTCACGTTCTTCTAAAATCTATTTTTCTTGCAGAAACGCTCTGGCTGGCAGTTTTTCTCATATGCCATCTCTGAGACAACCTTTCAGTTTCAATTCTTTTAATAATTTTTGGTAGACTACACCATTGAAGTCAACTTGTCTTGGATATTTCATTTTCAGAATTTTTGATTGCTATAATAATTTAATCTCTTTACTTGTAGGTATGTTCACACTTTCTATTTAACCAAAGGCAGTTATGGTAATTTGTGTGTTTCCAGGATGTTTTCCATTTATCTACATTATATTTGTTGTTGGTGTATGATTTTTATACTATTCTTTTATAATTTCTTGTATTTATGTAAAACCAAATGTGTCGTTATCTATTTGATTTCTCATTTTTGTTATTAGTGTCTTCTCCTTCATGTAGATGTTTGTAGTTGTAAGTTTACTTTAAGAACTGTTTTTGTTGCATATAATTATTTTGATATATTGTGTTTTCACACACAATATATCTATTTGCACTTGCGAAGAATGTGTATTCTGCTGTTGTTAGGTGAAGTGTTCTGTGTATGCTTATTAGTGTAGTTAATAACCAGTGTTATTCAACTCTTTTACTTCTTTACTGATTTTTTTGTATAGATATTATATTTCTTATTCAAAGGTGGGTATTTATGTCTCCTACTATTACTGTAAAACTGTATCATTGTCCCTTCAATTCTGTTAATGTTTGCTTCAAAATATTTGGGGCTTTCTTGATTAGTATACATATATTTATAATTTGGTGATTTAGTGGTTATAGATACATAGCCTATCATAATTAAGCTAGACTATACAAAACAATGTTGACAGAAATTAAAGAAAATTTGAACAAATGGAAAAATATTCCATGTCATAGAGGAATATGCTAATATTGTTATGAAGAAATTACTGGAATTATGTCACAAAGATAGCAAATCAGAAAATTCAGGAATTAGCTCCTCCACCAAAACTAAAGTACCTACTCACCTGGAATACACTGTCTGAAGAAACTATATTGGAATCCTGGAGTTTAGTCAAACATTTGCAGCATCTGGGGAGAACCTTCAGAAGGAAGTTCTAGTAAATTTCTTTAGTTTGGCATCTTGCATAGAGGAAAAGTCACTAAAGAAATGAATGAATACAGCCTTCATCAAGTAACAACAGTAATTATTGGAAGCAGCAAAAATTCTACTTCCAGAGATAACACAATATATTAAATGTGATTGCTTACAAAACATGACACAGCATATGAAGAAACAAGTACCATAACCCACTAATATCTAAAAAAAGAATCTGACAGAAAATATTCCTGAGGAAGCATAGAGTTAGGACTTACAGGATAAGGCCTTTAAATTAAATGTTTTAAACATCCTCAGAGAGCTAGAGGAAAACATGTACAAAGAACTAAGGAAATTTAGGAGAACAATGCACAAAAATATATGGAATATCAATGATGAGAAAGAAATTATTGAAAGGAACTTAATAGAAATTCTAGTGCTAAAATACAATAGTTGAAAGAAAACCAAAAATTCACCAGAAGGTCTCAACAGCAGACTTGAGCAGGGAGAAGAAAGAAACAGAAAACACAAGGTAGGATAACAGATATTTTCCTGATTAGCAGTAGGGGAAAGAAGTGAAGAAAGTTGAACAGAGCTAAGGACCCTATGGCATTCTATTGCTAAACTTACTAAAGTTTACCAATATACACATTATGGTCTCCCAGAAAGAGAAGAGGGAGAAAAAGTTCCCATAAATAATGCCTGAAAACTTTCCAAATTTGATGAAAGCCACAAATATACATACCCAGTTAATTCAATAACTTTAAAAAGTGTAAAACCAAAAAGATTCATACCAACACATATTTTAATGACATTGTCCTAAGCCAAAGACACAGAGAAAATGTTGAAATCAGCAGGGGAGAAATGACTTATCACATAGAAAGATTCTCAACAAAAGTAACAGCTGATTTTTCTTCACAATCTATGGAGCAGAGAAATCAGTGAAATAATATACTTAAAATTGCTCACAGGACAGGTTTTCAGAAAAATAGAATAGAAGTGACTTTCTGTCTTTCTGCTCCCAGAGAAGGAGGTGAAGAACTCGAATGGCTACACATGAGTGGATTGCTCCCCATTAAGAACAGTGTTGTGAAGCTGTGGGGAGACAGGATGGGACACACAATTCAGGGGAAAAAAGGTGAATGGGAGATATAATGCAGCTGTTGAGTGTGAGATAAAGAGTAGAGAATAGAGAGTGTGAGGTCCATACCAGCCTAGCCAGCAAGTGGAGGAGCATCTGTCCCACAAGAGAATGCTTGACTCCTCCACTGACCTCCACATTCACTCAGACAGAGATGTATCTAAAGTCAGTGCAAAGTTGTGGCATGAGAAGGCAGGCTCTGTGGAGAAGGTAGAATGAGCGGGAAATATATTGACTTCCCTGGTGCTCTGTGCTGGGACTGCGCTGGGCAGGGGTGGGACTGGATCTGAGCGATTGCTTCCTGTGACTGCATGAGGAAATTTGGAGACAGGCACCTCGCCTCTGGTGGTCAGCAGTTCCAGAAGAAAGGAGGTGAACACTGAAAAGGGGGCTCTGCCCCTGGAAACCATTGATGATTGGGCTGGCTTGGCATGGGACAGAAAGAGGAAGACTTTATGAGGGACAGGTATGAGATTGCAGGACTATGAAACACAAGAGACAGCTGACATCCTGTTGATTCAGCCCACCAATGTGCCCTTTGCCAACTCCTGAGCCACCATCCCTGATGCCAGCTCTCTGCAGGTGGGTGGCTGCTATTTTTGGGGTCCATGACCCATATGCTGCAGCATACTACAGCTTCAGGCAGCAACCATCCACCAGCCTGGGACTTTCCCCCAAGGCGTGGTAGGCTCCCTTCAGAGAGGTGCTGAGAACTGAGTATAACTGCTGGCTCTGTGTGACTGGTGTGAATCTGTGGGGCATCCACGACCTATTGATTTGGCTACCTAGGCCTGTGTTGGTGGGTGAATCTTGAGTGCTTCCCCAAAACACTAGTTTCCCAGTGGGGGTAGGCTGCCATTTGTTGGATCCCCAGACTCTGGGGCATTTGGTGGTCAGGCAACACCACTCCTCTAGCCCAGTGACTTTCCTGCTGGGCATGGCAGGCTCCGCCTTTGGGGTGGGGAGAAGTGAGAAAAGCCACTTTCCCTGTGTGACTGGTGTGAATCTGCAGGGCCTTGGTGCTGTACAATAATTGGTAGACCATTGATTGGGCCTGCTGAACCAGTGTACATCAGCTAATAAGAGCTTAACTCTAGGAATTGCTCTCCATGTCCAGCTGCTGCCGACATTTGGGGCTGTAGACAGGCAAGGGAAATCATGGTCAGAGAACATAGCACTCCCAGTTCTCGACCAAGTAGCCTGATGAGAAAGAACTAGTGAAAGATCACAGGAAACATGAAACATCAGAGAGAAATGTCACCCCTAAAAGAACTCATTAGGTCCTCAAAAACAGTTACTAATTTAAATGAAATCATTGAAATGATGGAGGAAGAATTCTGAATATGAATTGTAAGAAAACTCAATGGAATCAAAGAGAAAAGAGAAACCCAATACAAAGAAGCCATAAAAACCATACAGAAAATGAATAAAAAATTCTCTATAGAAATCAAAATATTACAAAAGAACCAAACAGAAATTCTGGAAATGAAAGATGCATTCAAGGAACTTTAAAACACAGTGGAAAGCATTAAGAATGGAATGGATCACATACAGAAGAGAATCTCAGAGCTTGGCGATAACGCCTATGTGCTGAACAAATCAGATGAAGAAAAAGAACAGAGAAGTAAAAGACAAAAACAAAATATACAAGAATTGTGGGATTACATAAAGAAGACAAATATAAGGATATAGGCATCCAGAGAAAGAAGTAGAATATACTCAAGGCCTGGAAAATCCATTTCTTGGAATACTGGAGGAAAATATGCCTTGCTTGTCCAGAAATCTACATATATAGATACAAGAAGCACACAGAACTCCTGGGAGACTCAACATGAAAAGGTAGTCTCCATGTCACAAAATTATTAGAGTGGCCAAAGTAAACATGAAAGAGGCAATCCCTTAAGCAGTAAGATGAAAATAGCAGATAACCTATAAAGGAAAAACCTATCAGACGAACTGCAGACTTCTCAACTGAAACCCTACAAGCCAGAAGGGACTGGGGACCCATCATCAATCTTCTAAAACTGAATAATGGCCAACCTAGAATTCCAGAAAAACTAAAATTCATCTATGAGGGAGAAATAAAGACTGTCCCAGACAAGCAATCACTGATGGAATTTGTGAAAAACAGACCTGCCCTGCAGGAAGTCCTCAGACCTGCATTGTACACTGAAAGCACAATGGAGACTCACCAAAGTAAAATCGCTCGGGAGTTAAAGTCCAGAACCTGGATTCCACAATGACTCGAGAGGTAAAAGAAAACAATAAGAATTTACCCAACAATATGAACAGAAATATACCCTATATATAATTCCTCTCAGTAAATATGAATGGCTTGAATTGTCCTCTGAAGAGACATAGACTGGTTGAGTGGATAAAAAATTATAAGGCAAGTACATGTGTTGAGAGGGTCTAGTCCTTTTTCATGTGTTGATTCCATAATATTAGACATGATACAGGTCACCTGGACACTATGAAATCATTAATAATTTAACACTAGTCCAGGAATTGGTTAGAAAATAACATATTTTGTAATCTGTCATGATGTTAGTTAAAATTTTTTAAAAAGAAAATAACATATTTTGTACATTAAAGATTTCCTGTACTCAATATTTGAAACTATCTCCTTGTTGTCAATTCTGTGTCACATCATCTCCACGGCCCTAAACCAAACTTACTGTTCCTTATCAATTGCTTTCTCTTCTAACTTCCAATTCATAAGAACTCCATTCAAATAGTCTCTTAGCCTCGGCATGTGCATTACCCCTACTATCTTTTTTATGCTGTACAGGCAGTTAATGCCTCAACTGTCTGTCTCCATGATTGCAGTGTCTTTTTGATTTGAATTTATTTGCTCCTGTTCCTGTTCCTTAGATCAGGTTGCGTCTTGCTTCCCATCTGGATTAAAATAGTGCTGGCCTTATCTTGTCATTGTTAACCCATTATTTTTCTCTATAATTCTTTCTGTGCTTTGCTGTCATATTAGCTTTTATACATGTCAACTTCATAATAGGTCGGCAGACAATAATAAGTCCATGTCAATTTCTCACAGAAGAAGAGAATTGTAGACTATTGATTCAAGCTTATAACTTTTTTTTATGATATAGGTCTATTTACTTATTTCTATTAATTTAGATTGTATTTGTCTGCAAATAAAGGAGAATGTAGGTAATAATTAAACAAACAGTGGGAATATGTAACTCAAATACACAGTGTGTCATGGTGTGGCAATATAGGGAAGATATAGTAGTCCAAAAGCATTACAGAGATGAATATCTTCCTTTCCTCCTCTATTTCACAGTAGGCCTTCATTTTCATGATTAAATCCTCATGTCCCAAGATGAGGTCTACTCTACTTCCTCCTTCACATTTGTGTTTGAGTAAGAAGGAGGAAATAGAAGAAGTGGCAGTAGCAGGTTTCTGTGAATATCATTTTGGCAAAAAATATGATGCCTAACTCAGCTAACTGCAAAGAGTTTGATGCATGGAATTTGGGGCATGTATGGAATAGGGGGCAAGAAATAAAGTTTGGATCAACTCATCTACAGCCTGTGCTATACTATATAGTAGTTTTCTCTAATATTGTACTTTATATTTTATATGTTGGATAACTTTATAACAATATGAGTTATTATGGATTCACTATAATTAAATATGCTGGCATATGAAGTTGTCAGATTATTGCATGAAATCATTCCTAGGAAAAGAATAATCAACCATCGGAGTTTACTTTTGAAGCCTTGGTAATCACTGTATTTGATTTGTTTGGAGCTGGGACAGAGACAACAAGCACAACCTTGAGGTATGCTCTCCTGCTCCTGCTGAAGCATCCAGAAGTCACAGGTATGACCACGGATGATGAGCAATGTGAATTTCAGTAATGATGTTGGGAGGATGCTGCTGGTGTCCTCCATCCTGTTTCCCTTAAACACCTGCATTATTTAAAGTTCTGTGCTGACAGCTGTAGTATGTCCAAATTTAATGATGAGACTAAAATGGGATATCTTTGCACAATAGGAAATGATGACTGATTGAAGTAAAGGTACCCTGGCAGTAGGAAAAGCAACAGAGCTCTGGTGTAGTATCTGGATTTCCCAGGGAATTATTTATGCCAGACAGAGTGAACACAAATTGGCTTAGGGTTGTACTTTGATTTTATTATGAAAAAGAAACTTTTTGAACATAGGTATGTTTTTGAAGATACCGTTCCTCATTATCAATATTCCATGCTGTAATACTAAATTAGGGAAAACGGAAACTCTCTTTACTGAATCATACTTAGAAATCCTAGAAATTTAATGAGGCTGCCTGAGATACTATCCAATCTAGAAAGTATTCTAAAAAGTTAGATTCGTGAGAAAGGTGTTTCCATTTAGGCAAAAGATATTCCCAAAGGAAGTTTTTTATTCCAGAAGTCTGATCCATAAAACTGGTGTTTGATGATATAAAAAATGTTTTGAGGAGCCAGTGAATAATTTTGTCTTTTATGAATAACTTTACATTAGAAATTTACCTTTTATGCAACAGGTACTTTTTTATGTGTCAAGATCCCACTGAAATGACAATAGCTTAATTATAAATGAAAATCAGTCATTTTAAATTGGGAAGAATGGAGTACAGGAAATAGCCAAAGAGAGGTGATTGATATTCTGAGGTTTCCCAATAATTAGGAAATTATTACTGGGTGTTTGAAACATCTATTCAAGAATTTGGAAATAGGGGGGGTTCCAACATGGCGGATTAGGGGTGCCCTCCTGGCTCTCTGCTCCCAGAGCGAAAAGTGAAGAAAGCAGATAGCCACAAGCGAGCGATCCGCACTTCCACAGGACCAGCTTCGCAAGCCTGCAGACATCCACCGGGAAACGGAGGGATAAGACCATTTACAGCCTAAAGCAAAGGTGAATCGATTATTCTTCCATAAAAATTGGGGATTCGGAGGCACACAGCAGGGAGGGAGCGAGGCGCGGTTTAAGCCGCTGCTGGCTGGCAGTGGCGCCAGCCCTACCTGGAGCTGAGCAACACCCCCTCCCGCACCGAGCTCCACTCCCACGCAGGCCGGGAGGTACCTGAAGTTGGTGAGAAGTGGCAGCGCGGGACAAAGCCGTGTGGAGAGGAGACTAGAGAGGGAACACTGAGCTCTCCAGAGCACACGGCAGCGACAGTTTAAGGAGGGGGAGGGTCCGAGCCCAGCAACCCCTCTCCGCACAGCAGGAACCAGAGCCCGCTCGGGCATCTCCCTGCAGAACACTCCCAGGTCAAGGTTAAGGGGAGTTTACACAGAAGGAGGCTTTGACTTTGGATATAGAGGAGGTTCGGGACAGCACTGAGAGGCCA
>VSMD01123398.1:0-15514 GCA_008750895.1 Mirza zaza
ATGAAAAATTCTACCTACCGTGTTTCCCCGAAAAGAATACCTACCCATAAAATAAGCCCTGGCAGGATTTCTAAGCATTTGCACAACAGAAGCCCTACCCCGAAAATAAGACCTAGTGACGGGCGTGGCTCCGCAGTGTACTGCACAACCCATGCATGTCGTCGCGGAGCGGGAAAGAAGATGAGCAGCCCTTCTCATCTGCCCCATGAGAGCTCTAGTGCTTGACATGAGAGATTGGGGCCAATGGTTCTAAAGGAAACAGAGTCGAAAGAAATCCAGAATGGAATTCCAGGTTTGGAGATTGAGGATGATGTTCCAGAAAAAGACTTCACTATATTTGAATACATGTAGACTGTTGTACTGTACTTAAAAAAAAAAAAAAAAATAACACATCCCCTGAAAATAAGCCCTAGTGTGTCTTCTTGAGGAAAAACAAATATAAGACCCTGTCTTATTTTCGCGGAAACACGGCAGAATGTGCGAGAGGACAAAATCAACCAGAAAGAAAATGGAAAAGCAAACAGCCAGTGACTAGCGAGGACAGGAGACGTTCCAGCAGGCATCTCCCGCGATCTCCCGTGGGAAAGGTGGAGCGGAAGTGGCGGAGCCCTGCGTGGTTCGGCTGCTGCACAGGTGACCCGACAGAGCTGGAAGGCACTGACGACTCTCCGGCCACTGCAGTATGTGCCGATTGCCAGGTCGGGCCACCTTGGCGATGACGGAAGAGACGGCGGACGCCGTGTCGGAGCAGACACGGAGCGGGGGCGGGACAGAGGCAGCCTTGCCCTTGGAGACTCGGGGCGTCTCCCTGCAGCTGCGGGGAAACCGGAAAGGGGCAGACGGAGACACAGACAGGGCCCCGGCATGGGTCGGCGGGGGCGGGTGCGAGGAGGTGTGGAGAGGCCACCGGATCTGTGCAAGAGCAGGGCGTGTGCTCGTGTCAGTGGGCTTGAACGTGGCTGTCGGAACCAGGGCTGAGGACAAAGAGGCAGAATGAGCCTCGGGTCCCTTCAGTCCTAAAGAGCTGCCAACAGCTGGGAGGCAGGTGCCCCTCAGTGCTCAAGAGGGGATCCCAGTGGTTCCGCGGCCCCCACATCACCCCGGATGTCCCTGCCCAGGCCACAGACCCAGCCCCTCAAAGGCTGAGGGGGAGGTCAAAACTTCAGAGCTGTGCGCCGCTGCCTGGGGGCAGGGTGGGCTCTCCCCTCCCGCCCTGTGTAAAACAGGCTGCAGAGCACCTGGCCCGGGCCTGGGATTGAGAACAGGGTTAGACGTGGGTGTAGCCAAGGGCTGGCTCACACCGCCCGCTCCTTTTTGAACAGGGGTGCTGGAGAGGGAGGCAGGGAGGGGTGTGGTGGTGAGGGGAGCCCCTGTCCCACCGCCCGTGGGCGTGAGTGCCTCTGAGGTCACATGGATGCTAGGCAGCAGGGAGGGGCTTCAGCAATGTTGCTTGGGCCTGCCCAGGTGGGGTCCCCCGGGCAAAGGGATCCCAGGAGCAAGGGGCTGCCAGGGGCAGAGTGAGAGGTCAAGCTGAAGTGGCCTCCCCAGGACAGAGCAGGGGACAGACAGTCCCCTGGTGTGGCCCCTCCAAGTAACTCAGCACCCACCAGAGGGCCCCGCTGTTCCTCTGCTGTATGGAAGGCACCTGCCAGGGAAGCAGGACGACCAGTGGTGTCCTGACAGTGGCCTGGTGACTGAGGGACACGTGTCCCTTTTCACATTTGGCCTTCCCAGAGGACACACCAGTGGACACAGGGACCCAGGAGGAGAGGCGAGGAAGGGGGACCACACCCCCTGCCACAGCACGTGGCTGCAGCCTCAGGGGGCCAGGGGAGTAGACGCACCTGGACTTTTTACGAAACCAAAGTGACCAGAAATCCATGGAGTCCTGCCACAGTGCCACCAAGCGGTGACAACAGGACTGCAACACACAGCTGAGGGCGGTGATAAGAAATTATTAAAATCGTTTTACGTCTACCCCCGTGTGAGCTGATAAATGCAGCGTTACGTTTGGATCACTGGTGACGAGGAATGCGAAAGAACAGAGATGGCAGGTAGAGGGCAGCCCCCCTGTGCCCAGGCGCCGGGGGGGCCGGGTGTCCAGGAGGCGGCGGGAGCACCAGCCGCAGAGCAGAGCGAGGGTTTCCTCCAGCCACGCTGGGAGCCCACGGGACACAAAGAGAGCAAAGGATGTGTAGAAGTTCTCTGTAAAGTGCAAGCCGTCATGTAAATAAATTACACCTTTTTCCCTCTAAATGCAGTAACTTAATGTCAGTTACACACCAGTGTAGACTTCTCAGAGCTTTCCCAAGAGACAGCGTCAACACCATCGCGTCCAAACTCTCGCCAGTTCCAGGTGAGCCCGGGTCTCTGTGCCGCGCCCACCTGCAGCTCTAAGGGTTGGAGGCAGAACGGGCAGCAGGCAGGTGCGATTGCGGGAGCCGCTGCTGCGGTTCAAGCCACGCCCACCACCGACTCCCCGTGGGGCCTCACGTGCCGCCCCCAGCTGGGCTCCGTGACTGTGAGGCGCTGGCGGGCGTTTCCCGCTTCACGTCAAGTGTGATGCAGACAGCTGCAAGCTCTCCGGGCTGGGTCCCACCCGACCATGCCGTGGGGAAATCCCGGAGTCCCCACCGGCTCCGACCTCCAGGACCTGCGGCAGGAGAGCCCGCCTGTGCAAAGGAGTCAGGGGACGGGGGGCTCTTTGGGCTCCGCTCCCCGTTCAGGGCGGAGTCTTCTGGTCTCTCACGCACCCATCTGTCAGTCTGTCCCACTGCTCGCGCAGGGACCAAAGTGTGCGCCTGCCTGGTGCACTCGGCCCTGATCAAGCCCAGTGGGGTCCTGCGCCCAGCCGGAACGGTATGAGCAAGGTGACAAGTGCATCCCCCAAAATCCACCCATTACGATGCCCGCAGTCGAGCCGGAGGACCCTGGCATCCGTTTGTCAGCTAAAACCTGCAACCGAGAAGAAAGGCAGAGGCTGTTTTTTTGCTCAATTTAGAGTCTACTTGAAATTAATGGAGAATAAATGTTCCAAATCCAAACCTTTCAAGGGACAATTTCCATTAAGCCCGAGCTCAGCTTCATTTCGGATGCACCGTTGCAAGGAGTAACAGCTGTTAGGGGCACTATAACAGCCCGAGAGCCACTGAGGCCATAAACTTTAAAAAGAAAACTCTCTCTCCTGATGGTCACCAGGAGGAAAGGAGCGTGAGTGGCACATTTCATGGAATCAGATCACACTCGCAAGTGTCCGCCAAGTCCCCGAGCTGCAACTGAGTCGTTGCCTGGAGACGCCAAGCCCAGGGCACCAGAAACATCCCTCCCTGGGCGAGTGAGTCCAGCCTGACGCGTAGGAGAGCTGGAGAGCGGGAAGCACAGAAGCAGAACACGGTCCCTACTCATCTGGAGTTGGGGGAGGGGGTCAGAGATGACCTCCTTTAGTTGGTCAACCCGCCAGTGGCCCAGCCTGGCCGTTGGGTGACTCCTGTGTCCTGCACAGCCCTGGGTGGGCACGCATCTGTAAACAAGCCCACATACGCCTCTGTGCATGTCACAGCCCAGTAAGCGAGGCAGGGAGGGGATGACGCTTGTGCCAACAAACGTTTCGCCCTCAGTGGAGACGGCTGCTATCGACATCAAGCAAACTCCGCATAACTGCATCCCTGAAGCATCTGACACTGCGTTTGGAAGTGACATTTAAGCTAAGACTCGCCCAAGCCCGGGGCAGAGGATCAACCCCAGTGCCCATCGGCCTGTAGCTTGGAGGCTTCTCTAAGAAGAGCCCAAATCGGGTCACGGGATGCCGATTCCGGGTGAGCCCAGCCCGTGGTGCTCACTGGCCCGCAAGGCAGAGCCACTGACTGTCCTGGCTGAGGACCGCTCTGCATCCCAGAGCCAAGTGTGCGTCTCGACACCCTGCTCCCGGTGGTCCTTCAGTCTACCCACAGGTGCCACTTGGGCTCCCAGCCCCCGTCAAAACCAAATAAAACTAGCGGGAGGAATCCCCAACCATAGGTTTTCATTTGGGGAAACAGAATTGCAATTCAGGGCATCCACACAGACCAGGCTGGTCTTCGGCACGTCCGAACAACAAAGAGAAGGGCTTTTTAGAAAGAGATACTAACGGTGTTGCTTTGAAGGAAAACCCACTGGCGCTCCGGAGGTTTTGGGAGCCGGCAGGTGCTGACAGGAGAGTGGGGGGTGGAGGAACTATCTCAGCGTCACAGCAGGTCCTTTTGCCAGCTACTAGCTACATCCGGTCTCAGGTGATAGCCGGTCATTTTGGCGGCTGGCTTGCGATGTGCTCTCCGGGCAGGCGCTGGTGCCCAAGGTGCTTTTGCCCTGGTCCCTGACTGCAGCTGAGCATGACCAGGCCACCCGGACTCACGTCGTCAGCTCTCACACTCACAGTATATTGCCGAGCTGGAGGGGCCCAGGGAGCATGCGGCAGGCAAATTTTAAAACCCACATCGTTTTTCTATCCCATATTTAACTGAGGAGAACATGCGATTTACAGGTGTGACAGCCGGGTTCTGCGGGGAACTGAGGGGGTCCCTCGGGTGGGCTACAGCAAAGAGCTCGCTCCAGCTCCCGCAGGGCCGCCGAGCCCCAGGGAGGCTCCAGGCTATGAATGAGGCAGAAAGGGCTGTATTTCCAGAACCCATTTCTAAGTGGGTTCCCACAGGCAATCCCCTCCCTACGTGTCCACTTCGGGGTGTGTCACGACACGGCTCACTGTCCACTGCTGCCCGGTCTCTCCGTCAGTGATTGAGTCCGAGCTGGACACCCATGGAGAGATTTTGACTTTTCAAGAGCCTTTTTACGTAAGAAATTCAGAGGAAGGGCCTATCTCACAAACACGGTGTCTCCCCCTCCGTCATGTGCTTAAACACGGCGGAGAGTGAGGCCCAGGAAGAGACGGGGAGACTTGTGTGCACAAGGACTCCTGCTGGGGCTGAGCCCCTCACAGGCGACCCTGAGGACATGCCGCAGGGTGTGTGACAGAGGGTGCGGCCAGGACCAGCTGCCTGTCCCAGGGCCTGCCACCTGGCCACGGGCCTCCGTACCACCTTGACATCTGCACACAGCCCTCCTCCAGGCAGTGACCGGCGGCGAGGTGCGGCAGGGACCTGGGTGGGGGCGGGGCCTGGCCGGGCTGAGTCCTGCCCCAGAGGGGGTGCCCAGATCCAGACCTCAGACTGCTCTGCTTTTCCCTGCAGAAAATTCAGATTAAACTTTACATAAAAAGGATAAAAAGAAAAAGAAAGGTTTTTTAGATGGAAGCGACAAAAATAATATTTGAGCACAGCAGGCGACGAGAGCCAGCGGGGCCTGGCGCGCTCCCCGGCTCTCCGCCGGGTCCCCAGCTGTATTTTCCCAATTTCCCAGCTCACTCGGATGAGAGGAGAGAACTGCAAGCAATTATCCCAATGTCCTTTCTAGCTTTCGAAAATGCCTCGTGACTGCACCGTTGTCTAAAGTGAATAGACCATCACTCACTCATTGCAAGCGTGGCTCACAATGTGCTTCGCTTCTTCCCGGAGAGCGCCGTGGATGCCCCGGCCACTTCGCAAGAGGGGCTTGCAGCCCGGGGCCACCTTCTCTTGCCAGGAAGGCTGCTCCACCCGGGGGGGTGGGGGGGACCGGCCTCCCTCAGCCCCCTTGCCGCTGCTCATCCACCAGCACCGGGATTTGGGGACCAGAAACACATCTTCCCTATCGCATCATCTGACAAATTCAAACAGTCTCATCTTTTCATAAAGGGTTCTAGGATCGAGACCTTCCCAAATTACTTTCCAAAAGACATTAGTACAGACATTGATGCTTTTTCTGCTGGGACTTCATCAGCCGTGATTTCGAAGCAGGTGGCAATCAGCCTGCACACGTTTTGGGGGAACAGCGTGGACCCAATGTCGTTTCCCGAGTGTTCTGTACCCTCCGAGGAGACAGGCTCAACATCAAGGCGGTGACAAAGTGATTTGCCTGGAAGAGCCACCTCTCCTAATTAGTGTGATTGGAGACTCGACAAAACCCGACATGCGGCTCACTCGGGGGGGCCCAGCAGAATGTCTGCGAGCATGAAAATCACAAGGTTCCAGTGACAGTGTCAGGGGGAAACCTCAGCCGGCCCCCAAGTCAGACACTCACGGCACCTGCCTCCCAGCCACCGTGCACAGGGAGCAGGTCAAAGCTGTCCCCGGCGTCCTGGATACAAGCTGCCCTCAGGACTTGGGGGGCCTTGCCCAGCCCACTCCTGCTGGAGGGGGGCTCCCGGGCTGGGCTCTCCACTTCTGATGTCCCCATGTCCCCGTCACACCCTCACGGTACTGTCATACTTACTCCCACCGTAACCCGACTACGGCCAACACACTTAGCTGGTTAACGTCTGTCTCTCTACAGGTGAAGTTTGGAGCCGGCAGGGACCACGTGTGCCCTGTCCATCTCATCCTCCTTGTGTGCACAGCACCTGACATCCAGAGACACTCAGGGGACATTCGGTGAGGGACACAACCATTCCGTCAATCTGTATCTGTGACGGCCTCTCTCTTTGATTGGGTTGTTTGATCTTGAAGAAGAACATGCATTAGGAAGACCAGGACGCAGAGGAGCCCCCGTCTCTCTCTGACACCTCCGTGCAGGTCCGAGTGAGATCACAGTGGATCCCTCTTCCAGCCCGATGTGCTCGGGACCCCTCGGCCGGCCGACCCCACCAGGCTCCGCGGCGGTGGTTTCCCAGGCTCTGCCCACTGGAGGACCCACGGCCCAGGCAGCCCCCGCGCCTTGGTCGTCCTCGTGGTGGGACGTTTGCTGGCCATGCTTGGCCGGCACCCAGGCGTGTTCAGTCGCCAGTCCCCACGTGGCCTCCCTCCCGGCAGTTGCCCACCTGGCACTCGTCTCTCTGAAGCCGCGTGCTACCCTCGCACAGAGCCGTCTCGGGGAAGTCTCCGTTCCATGGGGGATTTATAAGATCTGCAGCTTAGCAACTGAAAATGCCAGAAGTTATTCTATTATATATATATATATATATATATATATATATATATATATATATAAAAGTAGATGCTAACAGGAACAGCCTCTGCTCCATTGAAAGAGGAAAAGTGTTTCCCGGAGGTCGCTTAGGGGAGGACCGGAAGTGGCTCCTGTCCCCAGAGCATTTATTCTCAGGTGATGCACCCAGAGTGAGGCCCAGGCGGGGAGCACACTCGAGGGAGCAGTGGCCGCTGTTGCAAAGGAGCCTGCCTGGAGCACCCTTCTTCCCCCGTGGAGGGGCCGTCAGTGGGGATCCGGCACCCTCTGTGCAGAGTGGAGAGAAGCTCATGCCAGCGGGACCTGGGGAGCAGCTGGCGTCCTCCCTCCCTGCCCCCGCACAGCTGCCTCTTGGCCCTTCCTCTTTGGCGGGGCCGCTGCTCTGACTCGTCTCTGTCCCTTTATTCCCGCCTGACCCCGGCCCCCCGGAAGGGCCCCCTGCCGCCCTGCCGATGGGCCAGACTCCCGACGCCAGCACCTCTGAGGACGGAATGAATCCGTCTGTCGTCCGTTCACGCAGGGGCCCGCGGATGCCACTCTCCCGCCAGCTGCTCAGGACACAAAATGTCACAGCGTTCATAAAAGGAAAACTATGTCCTCAATAAGAACAACACTTAATATGCACAAGCAAGAAATCACGGCGTGGGCAGCACCACAGCCCCGAGGACTTAATAACAGGAGGTTAATAACCGTAAAACACCACGATCCGTTGTCCTGTGGGACCGGGGAGGCAATTCCAGCTGTTCATAAGGAATTGGCCGTTTCCGGAAGAAAACTGGGTGGACCAGAGACCTCGTGGCCCTGACAACAGACGTGTGCTGCAGCCACAGAGCCGGGGCCTGGGGCGGGGGGAGGGATGGCGCACATGTTAGGGTTTGTCAAAGAAAGCTTAGGCTACAGCACAAATAAAAAACACAAACGCAAAACAGAACCAGATAGTAGAATAGTAATCCTTTATCATGAAATCAAGGTCAAAACTGGGGTTTTGTTCAATGAGATTATCTCTCTGTTCCTAAATGTGTTCAGCAAGCCCAGGCAAAGCGCCCTGCAGACGGCCTGGGATCTCTGCCCCCTCCGATGCTTCCTCCCAGATCCCGCCTCCGGGGGCCCGGCCATCGCCCCCGACCTCGGGTGGCTGGGACAGTGGGGGCGTCTCTTGCATCGGTGACAAATCTTCTCAAACAGCACCCCACCCCCTGCATAGTGCATGGAGAGAAACTTACAACAAACACGAAACACGGCAACCAAGAGCTGCTCTCTGACCAGCTTTGCCAGGGGCTGCCCTTTCCAAACCAACCGTGGCTTCTGAAGTGGTCTTGGGAAGCCGTGGCCCCGCCCCTGCCGGTGGCAGACGCCGGCCCCCCCTTGGGGGGGGTGGCTGAGAGCTCCAGATGGGAGAGGGCCGGGCGCCAGGAGGACGACACCCGCCAACAGCGCGGATGTGAGTTACGGGGCTGGGCCGGGAGCACCGTAAATCCCTCTGAAGGTCGCCGGGAAAGACGTTTACGGAATGAGAAGCCTCGTTCAGAATTCCGACCCTCCCAGCTTATAAGAGCTCAGCCTGCTTGATGGATATAGTCTTGCCTCATCCTCAGTCAGGAGGAAACGGTTCTCTGCGTGTTTGCTTTGCGCGTGCACACTCGCAGACCCCAAAACAGAAGCTCAAATCCAAATCGTCTCCCAAACAGATTCCCGAAATACTCCGGGCAAATATTTATGACCCTTTTAACAGGAAAGTGACCAGCGGTTTCCTGCTTGACGCCTCCTCGCTGTATGGGAAGTCACCGTTGCCGTGAGCCGGGGCAGATTGATGGGCATGGCCATGCAGGCCAGTCTTCCTGCACATCCGTCACGGGTGGCAGGAGAGCCACGCGCCGGCTCGGGGGGACATTACTTATCCCACGGAACCGATGCTCACAAGGAACAGGTCACTTTACTCGGGCTTTCAGGAAGCTCCTTGGTCCCAGGCAGGGCAGGGCACAGGGCTGGCCTCTCTGTTGACACCAGGACCCCAAGTCCGGAGACCCACAGCCCTGGCACTGTGGGGGGGGAGGGGTGGCCCCTCTGTGCCCTCCAGCGGGAACGCAGAACCACCATAGTGACAGCAGCATCTCGCTCAGAACGCAACAGCTGAGCGGTGATCACAAACAAATTCAGGCGTGTTATTTGGAGGAGCCACAGAGCTCCCCGTGGGGGCAATGACAGAGGCTGAGGCTGGGCGCACAGGCCTCCTGCATGTCTGGTCTACAGCGCCGACGTCTGCAACTCAGAGCTGCAGCCCAGGCCGCGGTCAGGGCCAAAGAGCCCAGGAGCAAGCCGGGCCGGGACAGCAGACCTCTCCTGATCCAGGGTGCAGAAGCCGGAGCCCAGCAGGCACGACAGGGGTGCAGCCGGGCAAGAAGGGGGGCCTGTTGGGCATTGGGCTCCAAGCAGAGCAGCTGGTCCACGGCAGGTGCTCAGGCTTCCACGGTGCTGGGGTTTGAGGCCCAGAATACAGGGGCTCAGGGATGCAGCTGGAATCCAAGGGAAGAAAATGGGCCCCAAAAGAACACTGGGCCCCTCCGTCAGAGCCAGCCAGCTGAGGCCAGGAAGAGGCTGGCCCAGGGAGAGACAAGATGCAGGTGGGTGTCAAGGGACAGGCGAAAGAGGGTAGGGTAGGGACCCAAAACAGAGGCTAAGTCTGTTTGTGTCTCAACACCCTCTTGGTCTTTTGTTCTAAGAGACAAGAAATCCTGGTTTTCTGATTTCTCTCCCAGTAAATTTCCTTTTCCTAAAAAGACTGAGCTTAATGACTGGAAGCCAGGGCCTGAGATTTCATCCAGTGTGTGGTCTCCTCACTGCCTCCCAGCGAGGCACACACAACATACAACACACGCAATGCACACTTAAACACATGCATGAGCACAAACACACATGTGCACATATGTCTGTGCACACGATACACATGCACATGCAATAATCATGCACAGAAAACACACACAACACAATGCACTTACAACATACATGCACGGACAACAGGCACGTGACATACGTGCGCACAACATAGACACAACACATAGACACAGAACACATACACACACACACACAGACCTGTTTGAGGACCAGTTCAAATCTAATAATGCAACACTGAAAGCTGCGTCAACCCTGGCCTCGCCAAGATGGCGAGCACAGCCGCCCCCTCCGGTGCGGGCTGCACGGGGTGATGTCCAGGGACTGCCGTGTGGGAAGCGGGGACGAGAGTCACTGGACGGCGGAGACGCCCGACCGACACTGCTCGGCCAGGGACGCAGGCCCACACTCCAGCCGGCTCCCGTCCACAGCACATCGTGGTAGCCTTGATGTGGTGTGGCGAGAGCGACCCTTAACCCCCGCGGTCCCCTCCCAGAAACCCGTCTCCCGGTCCGATCCTGGGAAAAACACCGGGCAGACCCCAGTGGAGGGGCCGCCCACAGAACCCGCCCTGTGCTCCCCACGCCACCGAGACGGCCAGACACGAGGAGCGACCGCGCAGCGCGGCGGCAGCCAGCGGAGGCCGTGCGGGTGTGAGCGCGGCCGGGGAGCCCCGGGGCCCGGGATGGGGACCCAGCACCGAAGGACACCAGGGAAACGCCGGGAGACGGAGCAAGACCCCGACTTGAATCACGGGAAGGCGTCGGCATCGGCACTGTCACCGTGGCTAAGGCCCCGCGGAAACGCCAGCTGTTCCCGAGCAGGGAGGCCGGGAGTGAGGCACGCCGGGACACTCTGTAGCTTTGCAACCTTTCTGTGCCTCCGAAACTACTCTAGAATAAATAGCTCATCAAAAAATTAAAAAGATAATCCCATCAAGCCTGCCTCGGTGCTTTTGGAAGGTGCACGCTGGACCACCGCCCAGACCCTGCGTCTCAGACTCTCGGACCGACCACCCCCCTCCCTGCCCTGGGTGACACCACCGCCGCCTGCTCACGCGCCCCGGGAATGTGCAAGCTGACCTCTGCTACAGCCCCCCGAAAACTCATGTTGAAATTTCCCAGCCTTTGTGGCAGTGTCGAGAGGTGACACGTCTGGGAGGTCATTGGGCCGCGAGGACCTGACCCCACAGGTGGGGATGGTGCATTATAAAAGGTCAAGTTCGCCTTCTCCCACTCTCTGCCCTCTTGCCTTTGGTCACAGGACGACGCAGCAGGAAGGTCCCTGCCTGAGGCCAGCGCTGATCTGGGACATCCCCGCCGCCAGACCTCTGCCCGCTGTGATCACTCGTCTCGAGAATTCTGTGACAGGGCCGGGCGGGGTGGCTCACCCCTGTAATCCCAGCACTCTGGGAGGCCGAGGCGCGAGGACCGTGTGAGCTCAGGAGTTTGAGACCAGCCTGAGCAAGAGTGAGGCCCTGTCTCTACTAAAAAAATAGAAAGAAATTAATTGTCCAACTAAAAATATATAGAGAAAAAAATTAGCCGGGCATGGTGGCGCATGCCTATAGTCCCAGCTACTCAAGAGGCTGAGCAGGAGGATTGCTTGAGCCCAGGAGTTTGAGGTTGCTGTGAGCGAGGCTGACGCCACGGCACTCTAGCCCGGGCAACAGAGTGAGACTGTCTCAAAAAAAAAAAAAAAAAAAAAGAGAGAATTCTATAACAGCAACACAGACTCAGACAGTGCCTAAAGGTGCTCATTATAGGTTCAAAGAGTGGAAGAGGATGAGAATTCTGGCCTGCTGTATGTGGCAGCATTGTACAATGAAACTGCTACATCAGACTTAAATGCATCTAAATAGCAAGGCGTTCCACACTCACCCTCACCCGTTTAAAAAATTCAAGAACGGGCTCTTCATTAACAGCCAGAAATTGCCCATATTTCTTTTTTCTTCCTCCTAAGCTTACATTTCCATTTCTCCTCTTTCACAGAATTGTATCTCAACAAAATAAATGTTTATGCTTGAAATTGTGTTATTTCTCATCCGTTCATAGTTCTCTGCACAAGAACGTTATACAGAATGAACATTTTTTAATTTCTAGTGACCATAAGATTCTAAGTATTAAGAAAATTTCTTCTAAATTGAGTTTTTCTACATTATTACTACTGTACAATTAATCAAAATGACATAAATATGTTGTCTACATTGCAATAGATACACATTAAGCATAAAAATAAAATGTTATTAGACGTGAATCATTTAATGGAAAGGATGGGCTGATTTTTCCAAAAGGTTCCTTCATCCGTGGACGACGCTATGACTTATAGCTGGATTGGGACTCGCGTCAAGGATGGATTCTACCTCCACATTTTCCATTGCTTTTACAGATGTATGAACTGAGAAAACGTGTTCGCCAAAAGTGTGTAGGTGAGAATGGGGTTTTGTCGTAGCTACCTCACTAGAGATTTTGAACTTGTTCCAAGTCTGGTCATGCTTAACACCACACAGCAAGCTATCGTGTAATGACCCTGACTTGTAGTCATTTATCGGTTTAACAGCAAGGTCTTTGTTCAATACTGTTTTTTTTTTTTTTTTTTTTTTAGACAAAGTCTCACTCTGTTGCCGGGGCTAGAGTAACGTGGCATCAGCCTAGCTCATACCAACCTTAAACTCCTAGGCTCAAGCGATCCTCCTGCCTCAGCCTCCCGAGTAGCTGGGACTACAGGCACGCGCCACCATGCCCGGCTAATTTTTTCTATACATTTTTAGTTGGCTGATTAATTTCTTTCTATTTTTAGTAGAGACAGGTTCTCAGTGTTGCTCAGGCTGGTTTCGAACTCCTGACCTTAAGCGATCCTTCCGCCTCGGCCTCCCAGAGTGCTAGGATTACAGGTGTGAGCCACCGCGCCTGGCCACTGTTCAATACTGTCTTGAGCCACTGGACTTGCGAAAAGGACCTCAGCCCAGTCCTTGTGGCATTCGTCTTCCCACAGCTGCCAGCAATGCCTTGGTTTGTACCTGACTGGATGCTTCAGACCTACCTGTGCACCAGGTAAGACCCAGGAGGGGGAAGGTCCTGCCCAGGTCAGCCTGGGGCGGGGGGAGAGGGAAAGCCCAGGCGGGAACAGCAGCCCCAGGCTGGCGAGGCTAAGGAGAGGACCTGGAAACTTACTTATTTAAAGTAGTGCCTGTGTGCAGATACCCACCTGCAAAGCCAGCAGGACCCTAGGAATACGCACAAGCCCAGGGGCACATGGACCCTGGAGCACAGGGACTCCATGGTGTGAGGCTCGCAGAGCCAAGAGCTGCTGGTTTGCAAGAATCCGCCCACCCCAAAGCCCCCCATGACCTCTCCCTGTGACATTTGTGGGGTGAACCCTAAGCAGCTGACATTGGTGTCACCTCGAAGAGTGATGACAGGCTCATCCGTTTCGATGGGAGCCTCTGCTTTGCCCCTCTCCTGTGAGCACAGGCACCTGCGGGCCCATCCCGGCAGGGAGAGGCTGGCCGGCAGGTGGCCGGGTCCTGAGCCTAAGTGTGGAGGGGGCTGACGACTGCGCCACAGCAGGGCTAGTCCGTGCGTGGCATCCTGGGCCCTTGTATCAAGGAGCCTGTGCCCCTCAGGGCCACCCAGCCTAGTCCAAGGTGGCCCTGTGCCATCTTAGAGCATCTCGTGGCCTTGCCCACGACCACATGATGGAACTCCAGGAGGGTGGCCCCACTCCTAACGACCACCAGAATGACGCACCCCCACGGGATAGACCAAACCACTCCGGGAGGCTGCAGCTCGCCAGCCTGGGGCTTGGCCACTTCCCTGCCGCGTCGAAAGACCAGTGAACTTCTCAAGTGTCCCCGGCTGTGGGCATAACCCACCCACAACGCCCTGCCTCGTTCCCACCCGTGTGGGGGACGCAGCCCGAACAGACAAATGTCAAATACGCTCACTGGGCCTCCGGCGTGCCCTCCGTGAGCAGGATGGTCCGCACGTGCCACAGGGTCAGAGAGAGAGCAGAGGACAGTGGCCAAAACACTGACTTTGGAGGAGGAGGCAGGACGCCGGGAGAACTCAGATTTGGGCCTGCATAACTGAAGCCTGAAGTCTCGGGCGCATTTGGAGCCACAAAGCTCCAGAAGGAAACAATGCAGCTCGTCGAGTTCCAGAGCTTTCTCCCACGCACCCCACAATCCACGCAACAGCCTGGGGTCAACGCCCAGGGAACAAGGGAACCCCGTGAGCGGGTCAGGGACAGTGCGGAGGTGGCCTCGCTGCTGACAGTGACAGAAGAGAAGGGAGGCCCCTGGCCCGGAGGCCCCCGGAAGACACGAGAAGGGCAGAGCAGTGGAGTCATCACTGACTGCTCGTCTCCAGGCAGCTGTGACAGTGCAAGGCGAACGTCCTCTCCTCCCTGAGCCTGGTGCCACCACCCACGCAAAGGGGACCCGGCAGGTCTGTCTGCATGAGGCCTGGCGTGTAGCGCATCACGGGAGATGGGGGCTGTGGGTCTGCACAGCCCTACTGGGAGGTGTGTGAGCACCGGTCCCCGCGGGTGGCACCACGGAGCCTGCGCTGCAGTAGGGGCTTCCCTGGGCCTCGGGGGCAGGAGCTGCAGCTGTAACATGTTCACTGTCACCAGGAGCTGGCATTGGGCGCTCTGATGACCATGCTCAGCAGAAAGTCAAGTGCAACTTGACAGATATCCCCCAATACCTGCTCTCGGCTGGGGCTACAGCAACGAGACGGGCACCACGCCAGTCCCCAGGGCGAACGCCAACCTCTGAGCAGGCTCCCAGCACAGGCTCCGTGGCACCTGCTGGCACCTGGAAGCCCAGATGCCAGCTTGGGTCCGGCATGGGCTTGGGTCCGGGGCTCCAGGGATGTGTTTGCCACGGGCCAGCCCTCAGCTCCGCTTTTCCTTACAGTCGCAGCCAATAATTAGCACATAACGACAGTTTACGATCAGCAGTTTTGCTTCGGAAATGAAATGTGGTCGTGTGCTGGCTCCAGAGGACAGAGGAGCAGAGACACAATCTGGTGTGTCAGGAGTGTGCTCGGAGGCAGCAGAAGGCTCTGCCGGCCCCAAGGCCCTGGGGCGCACACACGACCAGCCCGACTTGCCCAGCCCAGCGGGACGCTCGAGCCTCATCCGGAGCCCGCGCAGAGCCACCGGCAGCAGCAAAGAGCAAACCTCGGGGAGTCCACGCATGCCACAATTCCAGGGGATTCTGGAAGGTCTTCCTAGGCTAACAAGTAATGCCAGCCCAATTTTCATGACATCCTCTAAGCTGATTTTTGCAGTTTGGAGCAACTGAACACAGAATTGTGTTTTCCATTTAGCCGAGCCTCGAATCCCATAACTGCCACTTTAAAAGCTGCTAAGGCTGCGTGATATTGCCTTAAACAACTAAAGGACAATTGCTGGCAAAAAAAAACAAAACAAAACAACAAAGTCATTTTATGTACGGCAACCCCTTGCTACCGAGGTCTCTTAAAACGAGTGGGGCGAGGGAGGGAAGATCGTTGGATTGTGTTTCCCTTGCCTGGTTCCAAGCCCCCCGACGCCAGGCACCCTCCCCCTGCACCGCAAACGCGGC
>VSMD01123404.1:0-16612 GCA_008750895.1 Mirza zaza
AGGAGGAGGAGGAGGAAAGAAGAAGAAGAAAAAGAAAGAAGAAGAAGGAAGAAGAAGAAGAAGAAGAAGAAGAAGAAGAAGAAGAAGAAGAAGAAGAAGAAGAAGAAGAAGAAGAAAGAAGAAGAAAGAAGAAGAAGAAAGAAGAAGAAGAAGAAGAAGAAGAAGAAGAAGAAGAAGAAGAAGAAGAAGAATTCCCTCTTGTCCAGGAGAGAGAAGACCAAGGAGAAGTAATGGGAATAGAGAACTTGGTGGTGCATGGAGGGACAAGCCCTCCTTTCTGGATAGGGCCCCCAGGGGCAAAACTGAAGCTTGGTGGTTTCTTTACCCCAAGGAAGGAGCAGCCTAAGTCCCACACTCTTAGATGTGGCAGAGAGGGGAAGATAGGGGCAGGCTTCCAGGCCTGCAGGGTCTCACTGTCAGGAATGAGAGAAATAGTGGTGTTCACTGGCATGGGCTGGTGACCAAAGGTCTCGCTCTGTCACCCAGGCTGGAGTACACTGTCACAATCATAGCTCAGTGAAGCCTTGAACTCCTGGGCTCAAGAGAAGGTATCCTCCTGCCTCAGCTTCATGGCTCAGACTCCCAAGAAGCTGGGACTGCAGGCACACACCACCATGCCTGGCTAATTTTTTATTTTTATTTTTGTAGTGACAGGGTCTGGCTGTGTTGCTCAGGTGGGTCTTGACCTCCTGGCTTCAAGCAATCCTCCTGCCTAGGCCTCTCAAATTGCTCGGATTACAAGCATGAGCCACCATACCCAGCCCTCGTCCATCTTTATATTACAAATGCATGCAGAGCTTGGGTTTAATGGATTAGGGAGCAATTGCAGGGTGGACTCCAAAAGACTGAGATTAAGTTTCTGCTCACTTGGGAGAATGGGAATTCAAACTCAAAATAAAACAGGTTTCACATATATTTATATTTCAAAAAGAAAGTTTATTTATTTATTTTTTTAAGGCAAGCATGCAAATGAGGTTTATTGAGGAGAGAAAGATAGGATTATGGGGCAAGAACAAGATATAGGTTTACAGAGTATGGTACATACACCCCAGATGACAACCGGACCCATTGTCATAGCAAAGGGAGAGCCAAAGGAAGGGCAAAGAGAGAGAGACAAAGTTTATTGAGCTTCTACTATATACCATGCTGGGATCAGCTATATAGACACAGACATGGTCTCTGGCTTCCAGCAGGGGTGGGGAACCTGTGGCCTTCTGATTTCAAGACTGTTCTTTTTTTAAGCACCAAAGGAGACAAGAAAAGCTTCATCTTTCTCTGCTGCACCCGTTTGAATAAAAGGATTTGTTCTGGAAAATTTGGATTTAGTCAAAAGACCACACTTAAGGACCTAGAGAGCCACATGTTCACTACCCCTGGAAGAATCTTGTGTGGGGGAGCAATGTTAACCAACTGGTCACGTCCTTGGTGCTCAGTGGACCACTGGAGGTGGGTGTGTATAATCAGAGGTGAGGTATGCATTCCCTTGGGACCTATGGCTCAGGCTTTGCAGATTCAGAAGGCCCAGTTGTGTGGTGCTTACCTCAGTCACTAAACTCCTAGAGCTTGTAGATTAATTCATATGAGGATGACAGACCTTTGGGGACTGGCCACCACCAACCCCCAGAAGGTTGCTTAGAGAGTGCAGGCTTACTGTGAGGTGAGGTGCAAGGATGCATATGCCTCCCTCCTCTTGGGATCGGACTTAGAGAATTGTCCCTGCTGCTCCCTGATGCTCAGTCTCTCCTTTGGTAACAAGCCTACCACCCACAGGGATTGTACCAGCAGCGTCCATTTCTTAAAAGTTGACCCTATTTCCTCTGGGTTCCATGCAGCTCCTTTTTGACAGTTTCTTGGACTATCATTTCTCTGATAATGATTACCCTTTTACTTAGCTGGTTTCTGTTCTTCTGGCTAAGGTTTAAACGAAACACCTTCATTTCATCAGCAGCACACTTACACATTATCTCCTTACACACCTTGCCAATCTTGGGTGGGCAAGGTCCCTTAATTTTGGTGAATTCTTGCTAATTCCAATCAGAGTAACACTTCCCGATCAGGTCTACGGGTTCTAGGAGTGTAAACCATTTGGAGAGGGTTATATGTCTCTGAAATCACTGTCCATACACAGGCTTGTTTTTGGTTTCATCCGGAAGGTAATTAAAAAAAAGAACTTTTGTATTAGAAGCAATCATGCTTATTGCAAAAAATTAAAAAGTGCATGTATGCCTTTCTTTGTTTTTTAAAAACAAAAACATTTCAGTTTTGAAAAGGTAAGAGACAAGCTTGGTATAGAATTCAAAAGGTACAAAGTTGAAGTGATGTATAAGAAGTCTCCTTTCTTCTCCTTTCCTCGAGCCCATCGGTTGCCCTCTCCTAAGGCAGTCTCCACTACCAGCTTATTTCATGTGTACATTTTTCGAGAGGTCTTTATATATTTACATTTTTCTTCACATAAATTATAGAATACTATATATATATATATGTATATATATATATATATATATATATATATACTGGTCTGTAATTTGCTTCCCCCTCTCCATTTAATGATAATGCCTAATATTTACATAGTAATTAGCATATGCCAAGCCCTCATCTAAGTAATAACTTATTATAGTAATTCAATCCTCACAACAAATTTTTTTTTTTAAGACAGAGTCTCACTCTGTTGCCCGGGCTAGAGTGCTATGGCGTCAGCCTAGCTCACAGCAACCTCAAACTCCTGGGCTCAAGTGATCCTCCTGCCTCAGCCTCCTGAGTAGCTGGGACTACAGGTGCGTGATACCATGCTTGGCTAATTTTTTTCTATTTTTAGTAGAGATGGGGTCTCTCTCTTGCTTAGGCTGGTCTCGAATTCCTGACCTCGAGCAATCCTCCTGCCTCAGCCTCCCAGAGTGCTAGGATTAGAGGCGTGAGCCACTGTGCCCAGCCTCACAACAACCTTTTGAGGTAAAATTATCCCCATTTTACATTTGAGGAAGCTGAGGCTGGGATTTGATCTCAGGTACACTAGCTCCAGATGCCACTCTTAGTATGATAGTGTGCGCCCATTCTTTATGTCAGCTGCTTATAATTCTTTTAATTGGATGCACCATAATTTACTTAAAACTAGTCCCTTAATGGTGCGTGTCTCAGTTGTTTTTATCTTTTTCTGTACAAAAGATAATGGTACAATGAATATCATTGTCATTTATCATTTTGTACACGGACAAGTATATCTGTATAAGAAAGAACTAGAATTGAAATTTCTGCACCAAAGCCATGAGCCTTTTCAAATTTGATAATGACAAGCTACTAGTAGTTGACAATTTATACTTCTATTAACAAGAAGTCCCCCCACACCCTCGTTAACATAGCATATTATCAAACTCTTTGATATTTGACAATCTGTTAGTAAAACATGGTATCTTATCAAAGTTTCAGTTTGCGTTTCTCTTATTATGAATGAAGCTGAACATATTTTCGTATGTTTCAGAGCCATTTGTTTATACTGTCTGTTCGTATCCTTTGCCTATTGTTATTCTAGGTTGTTAGTTTTCTTTCTGATTTAGTTTTCCTTGTTGATTTGTAGAAACTGTGTACTAAAGAGGCTAGTCCTTTGTCTGTGTATAAGTGGTATTTCCCACTTTTTTGCTCGCATTTGAATTTATTTATGTTTTTGGTAATGTTGATGTTTTAACATTTTTATATAGTCATGATGGTTACTTTTAGGTGTTGCCTTTCCTGGATTAAGGAATACCTAGAGAACTGGTAAAGCATTACTTCTCGGTGCGTCTGTGCGGGTGTCTCCAGAGGAGATTGGCGTGTGCATCAGTGGACTAACTGGGGAAGATTCATCCTGAATGTTGGCAGGCACTATCCAATTGGCTGGGAGCCTGGATAGAACAAAAACGGAGAGAAAAGGATTTCCTCTCCCTCCCTCACATACCTGCCCTCCTCAGAGCTGGGATATTCTCCTCCTCCTGCCCTTGGACATCAGAACTCCAGGCTGTCTGGCCTTGGGATGCCAGGACTTACACCAGTGCCCACTCCTTTGGCCTTGGACTGAGAATCGTACCATCAGCTTCACTGGCTCTGAGGCTTTCGAACTTGGCCTGAGCCATGCTACTAGCAACCCAGGGTGTCCAGCTTGCAGATGGCCTGCCAGGGGACTTCTCAGCCTTCATAATTGCATGAGCCAATTTCCCTAATAAATCCCCTCTCATATATCTATATCTATATCTTTATATCTCCTAATGGTTCCATCTCTCTGGAGAACTCTAATAAAATATTCTATTATTTTTTTGATAGAAAATACTGTTTTAGGCCGGGCACGGTGGCTCACGCCTGTAATCCTAGCACTCTGGGAGGCCGAGGCGGGTGGATAGCTTGAGGTCAGGAGTTTGAAACCAGCCCGACCAAGAGCGAGACCCCATCTCTACTATAAATAGAAAGAAATTAATTGGCCAACTAATATATATATAGAAAAAATTAGCCAGGCATGGTGGCACATGCCTGTAGTCCCAGCTACTCGGGAGGCTGAGGCAGTAGGATCGCTTGAGCCCAGGAGTTTGAGGTTGCTGTGGAGCTCAGCTGATGCCACGGCCCTCACTCTAGCCTGGGCAACAGAGTGAGACTCTGTCTCAAAAAAAAAAAAAAAAAAAAAGATAATATTGTTTTAAAAATGCATGTAATAACCTATACACAAATGTTCATAGCAACTGTATTTGTAACAGCCCCAAACTGAAATCATCTCAGATGTTCTTCAACAGGTGAATGGTTAAACAAATTAGGGTACAGACATATGGAATATGACTTATCAATAAAAAGGAATGAACTATTGATACATACAACAACTTGGATGAATTTCCAGGGATTTATTCTGGGCGGAAAAAAAGCCAATCCCCAAAGGTTACATACTGTAAGATTCTATTTATATAATCTTTTTGAAATGATAAAACTTTAGAAATAGAGGGACAGATTAGTGGTTGCCAGACGTTAGGGTGGGAGGTAGGGATGGTGATAGGTCCAGTGGGAGGTGGATGTGATTATGAAAGGGCAATACGTGGAATCCTTGTGATGTTGAAACTTTTCATTATCTTTTTTTTTTTATATTTGTGATTAGGGTATCCTTAGAGCATTATCTTGATTATGTTGGTAAATACATGAACTTACACAGGTGATAATATTACATGGATTAATGCACACACACTCAGATGAGTACAATTGGAGAAATCTGAATAAGAACAGTGGATTATTCAATCAATATCAATATCCTGGTTGTGATATTGTCCTATAGTTCTGTAGACTGTTACCATTGGGGAGAAACTGAGCCAAATATACAAGGGATCTCTGTATTATTTTTTACTATTGCATGTGAATTTACAATTATCTCAATATAAATTTCAATTAAAAATATATATATAGGGCCTGGCATGGGAGGCCAAGGTGGGCAGATCGTTTGAACCCAGGAGTTTGAGACCAGCCTGAGCAAAAGCGAGACCCTGTCTCTACTAAAAAAATAGAAAGAAATTAGCTGGACAACTAAAAATATATATATTAAAAAAAAATTAGCCGGGCATGGTGGTACATGCCTGTAGTCCCAGCTACTCAGGAGGCTGAGGCAGGAGGATCCCTCAAGCCCAGGAGTTTGAGGTTGCTGTGAGCTAAGCTGACACCATGGCACTCTAGCCTGGGCAACATAGTGAGACTCTGTCTCAAAAAAAAAAAAGTATATATAGTAGTTTAGAAAGCAAAAACTAACAGTCTTCCCTCCATGCCTTACCCTAGAGAATTTCATTCTCTAGAGGGAACATTAACACTATAATGTAATCCTTCCAGACTTTTTCCTATACTTACACATTTTTTCTAAATAATAGTGGAGCTATTTATGTACCTCTGTATCTTATTTTGTTCACTTAAAAAAACAGACATCTTTCCATGGCATCTAGGGTTGCTAGATATAGCAAATAATAATATAGGTTGCCCAGTTAAATTGGAAACTTGGATAAAAAATGGCTGATATTTTAGCATACATATGACCCTAATATGTTGCCGTTTTATCTGGCAACACTAATGGCAGTGTGCTTACCTAATTCTTTTGAATAAAATTGATTGCATGATATTCCACTGCATAACATCTAACATTTGCCTATTGATGAGGGTGCCCTTTAGATCACAGTGTCCATCATCATTCTCATTAACATATAAAGTCCATTTGCATGGTACTTTAATTGTTCAAGCTTTTCCTATATTCAATTCAGCAAACAGTAACTGAAAACTGCAGTGTAAAAAACCTGGGCTCTGCCTCCTACCAGATACGTATCCTCCTAGAGCCTTGGTTTCCTCATCTGTAAAATGGGAATAGGAATAGCTATTCTTTGGGATTAGAAATAATGTTAATACAACCCCTAATACAGTGGCTAGCAGAGGATGAAAACTGAAGGGATAAATCACTGTTTTATTTATAGTAATGTTAAGATTCTTGATGGGTGGCTGGGCGAGGTGGCTCACGCCTGTAATCCTAGCACTCTGTGAGGCCGAGATGGGAGGATCGCTCAAGGTCAGGAGTTCAAAACCAGCCTGAGCAAGAGCAAGACCCTGTCTCTACTAAAAATAGAAAGAATTTAATTGGCCAACTAAAAATATAAAATATATAGAAAAAATTAGCCGGGCATGGTGGTGCATGCCTGTAGTCCCAGCTACTTGGGAGGCTGAGGCAGAAAGATTGCTTGAGCCCAGGAGTTTGAGGTTGCTGTGAGCTAGGCTGACGCCATGGCACATGTTGCCCGGGCAACAGAGTGAGACTCTGTCTCAAAAAAAAAAAAAAAAAAGATTCTTGATAGGTACTAATAGATAAACAGTTAAGAAACATATTTCTGAAATTTTTTGGTTACTTTTTATTTTGATATAATTTCAAATGTATTGAAAAGTTGTAAGAATAGAGCAAGTAATGCCCATATATCCTTTATCCAGATTTGCTAATTCTAAATTTTGCCCCCCCATGAAACTTATATTCTGAACCATCTGAAAGTAGGTTGTAGAAAAATACTTTAGCATGTTTTTCCAAGAGCAAGGACATTCTCTTAGATAACCTCAGTTCAATTATCAAAATTAGAAAATTTAACAAATTCCCAAAGTAATTTCCAAATTCAAATCCCTGAAGTTTTTTTTTTTTTTTTTTTGGAGCCAGGGTCTCACTCTGTCACCATGGCTAGAGTGCCTGAAGTATTTTTGATAGTTTTTATTTTTTTTTAAAAGAGATGGTGTCTTGCTATGTTGCCCAGGCTGGAGTGCAATATTCATAGGCATGATCATAGTTCACTATAGCCTGGAACTCCTGGGCTCAAGCCTCTAGAGTAGCTAGGATTTAATAGATCGCCACCCTGCTCAGCTATTTCCTTTTCTAGCAGGGCTATGACCTGAACTCTTAATTTTGTGTGGCTTCCTGCTTGCGTTTGGATTGGGTATAAAATCAAGACATGGCTTGTAGCCTGAGGTCAGCTAATATTGGATGACCTTGGAAGGCAAAGAGCATCGCTATGAATGGTGCCTTCAGAGATTGGACTGCAGCCTCTGTTTCTCATACCATGGATGATTCAGCTGCACATGGCACTGAGGCTTCTGCCACCACAGAACCACAACTCCCACCCCACCTTGGCAGGCCTGGCACACACCTTTGCTGGCAGAATGGCTCTCTTTAAAATGAAAATCGAAAATCTAATCTCTCTAAAATGCAAATCTTTTCCCTTTCCTGGTGAGCACCCCTCCCTCTAGCCTGGCACACACACCCTCCCACAAGGTCCCCTGCTTATCGACTCTTCCTTTCTTGCCATATCCCTATATCCTATGCTACCCCCAGCTTGCCCTTCTCCATGGAGACTTGTGTTTTCTTGCTGCTATTCTTCTGCACATGCAGTTTCTCCTGCCTGGGCAATACTCTTCTTCCCTTATCAAACATTTTTTATTATTTTCAAACCCTATCTCCAGTACAAAATATTTCAATTCTCTGGTCAGAATTCATTGCTCCCCTTTGAGCTCTATACAGAATGGCTGCATGCACTTGTATTTAGCATTTCTATTTGGTCCTTATTAGAGTTTACCAACTCTAATATGAGTCTGTTTGTGGGTCTGACTCCTCTGTCTCTGAGGTCCCTTGGACAGAAGCCACAACTCTCTTCTTCCTTTCTCTGCCATTGTCCTGAACAGGGCCTAGAATAGGGTAGTCACTAGTGACTGATGAAAGAACGAATAGCACAAATTACCCTGTGTGAGAGTGGTAGGCATAGAGTATAGAGATGATGCATGTAAGTGCCCATTAATAGCTAAAAAAACTATAGTAGGTTTTATTATTGCTGCTAATGGTGTTATTATTGGTAGAGATGTTACATCCCAAGAGCCCTGACCCACCCAGTCAGTGACTTTTTTTTTTTTTTTTTTTTGAGACAGAGTCTCACTCTGTTGCCCGGGCTAGAGTGCCATGGCGTCAGCCTAGCTCACAGCAACCTCAAACTCCTGGGCTCAAGCAATCCTGCTGCCTCAGCCTCCCTAGTAGCTGGGACTACAGGCATGTGCCACCATGCCCGGCTAATTTTTTCTATATATTTTTAGTTGGCCAGTTAATTTCTTTCTATTTTTAGTAGAGACAGGGTCTTGCTCTTGCTCAGGCTGGTTTCGAACTCCTGACTGTGAGTGATCCACCCGCCTCAGCCTCCCAGAGTGCTAGGATTATAGGCGTGAGCCACCGTGCCAGGCCAGTCAGTGACTCTTGAAACAGGGACCAGCAGGATCAGGATCCAGCCTCCTTATTTTATGGTGAGGAAACAGGACCACCAGAGGATCATGCTTTTCTTTCAGGTCCCACATCTCAGAGCTGCTGCCTTCTTGAACAGGGCTGTTTTCTCTTGTTGCATAATTACTCTGCTTAATTCAGTGGTATTCAAACTGTTTTGAATAGGCACACTCAAAATAATCTTGAAAATTTTAAGTAGACATCTAAATTTTTTCATCATAATTTTGAATAGTCACAAAGGATATAATTTCCTATTATTATAAATATAAATATGTGGATATACCTCATTTTATTGCACATTGATTTATTGCACTTCATAGATATTACATTTTCTACAGATTGAAGGTTTGTGGCAACCCTGTGTTGAACAAGTTTATCTATCAGTGTCATTTTTCCAACAGAATGTGCTCGCTTCGTGTCTCTGAGTTGCATTTTGGTAATTTTCACAATGTTTCAAAATTTTTCATTATTATATGTGTTATGAACTGTGATCAATGATGCTTGATATTACTATTAAAATTGTTTTGGGGTGCCATGAAAGGTGCCCATATAAGATGGCGAAGCTAATCCATAAATGTTGTGTGTGTTCTGACTATTCCATCAACTGGACTTCGGTAGAGGAAGTCACTGCAGATTTGGTGGAAATATCAAGAGAACTAGAATTAGAAGTGGAACCAGAAGATGTGACTGAATTGCTGCAATCTCGTGATAAAACTTGAACAGACCAGGAGTTTCCTTTTATGGACGAGCAATGAAAGTGGTTTCTTGAGATGGAATCTACTCCTGGTGAAGATGCTGTGAACATTCATTGAAATGGCAACAACGGATTTAAAATATTACATAAACTTAGTTGATAAAGCAGTGGCAGGGTTTGAGAGGACTGACTCCAATTTTGAAAAAACTTCTACTGTGGGAAAATGCTATTGAACAGCATTACATGCTACAGAGAAAACTCATGAAAGGAAGAGTCGGTTGATATGGTAAACTTCATTGTTGTCTTATTTTAGGAAATTGCCAAAGCCACCCCAACATTCAGCCACCACCACCCTGATCAGTCAGCAACCATAACACCGAGGCAAGACCCTCCATCAGCAAAAGCTTATGACTTGATGATGGCTCAGATAATTATGTTAAATTAAGTTTAGCCTAAAGCTGCCTCCTTACATATTTTAAGTTTGGCCTAAAGATTTCTCCATACATAGTGTACTATAACCCAACTGAATGCATAAACAGACTGTAACTTACTTTCCTAACAAGTGGCCAGTCTCAGCAGTGGAGTTTAGGCTAACCACAGGTGGCCAACTGTTCAAACCTTGTTCAAATAAGGCAGAAGTTGAGCTGTCATCAATTCAGCTGTTTTTATATCTCACTTCCATTTGCTGTCCATAATGTTATCTGACTATGTGGCAGCCCTAAAGTTGCTCTGAACCTATTCTGGTTCTGGGTGATTCTGGAATTTGCAGATTTGTAAATTGTTCTTTGCTCAATTTCTTTGTAAAATTTAATTTGCCTAAAGTTTTTCTTTTAACAATTGTTAGCATTTTTAAGCAATAAACTATTTTAAAATTAAGGTATGTACTTTTTTTAGACACAATGCTATTGCACACTTAATAAACTACAGCAGAGTGTAAATGTAACTTTTACATGTACTGGGAAACCAAAAAATTCGTGTGACTCACTTTATTGCAATATTTGCTTTATTGCAGTGGTCTAGAACTGAACCCACAGTATCTCTGAAGTATGCCTGTATTTTCAGAAGCTGGATTATAATAAACATTTTAAAATAAAGCTGTAACATTAGTCTTTTAAGGGTCTCCAATGCATTGGAAATACCGGGGATAATACCCACCATCATTCATTAAAAAAAAAAAATTAACAAAAATACACACCCTCTTCTTTAACAGTAGCTCATTTTCTCCCTTTTTTTCTCCCTTCTTTTCTTTTTTTTTTGAGACAGAGTCTCACTTTGTTGCCTAGGTTAGAGTGAGTGCTGTGGCGTCAGCCTAGCTCACAGCAAACTTAATCTCCTGCGCTCAAGCGATCCTACTGCCTCAGCCTCCCGAGTAGCTGGGACTATAGTCATGCACCACCATGCCCGGCTATTTTTTTCTCCCTATATATTTTTTAGTTGGTCAATTAGTTTCTTTCTATTTTAAGTAGAGGCGGAGTCTCGCTCAGGCTGGTTTCGAACTCCTGACCTTGAGCAATCCACCCACCTCTGCTTCCCAGAGTGCTAGGATTACAGGCTTGAGCCGCCAAGGCCCGGCCTCCCGGGGGTTCTTATTCCTCGTGGCAACACATTTTATTAAGAATCAGGCGAGGGGAGAGGTAAACCTGTCTTTGTTGGGTGGGAGCACCGCCACAGGGCAAGAAAAGAGGAAAATGCGAACTGACTACTAGGGCTTCTCTGTCAGATCAATTTTAGGAAAGAGAACAAACGTTAAGAAAGTTGAGTATGTGGAAACTTTCCATGTCACCTGGAAAACTCTTCAGGGTCAAACCCAGTTTGAAGACCAAGACCCTCAACTACCCGTCTGCAGCCCAACAGAACCACCCCGCGGTGCCACCAGCAGCCCCGGGTCGACCGGCGACCGAGCCCACAGTGCGCAACACCCTACTTGGGACCCGGCGTCGCGCTCGGCCCCGCCCCTTCCGGCCCGGGAGATTTGAGTGCCTTGGCGGGCGGAAGCGACCAGAACCCCGCGACTGGAAGGCTCGCTGGGAACTCTTCGCAGCAGCCGCTTCGCTCCGGACGGCTGACCGGCGCCTCTGTCCTGTCGGGCCCCGCCCCGCGCCGGCCGCCCTCCGCCCCTCAGGTCAGTTCTCCTGCCGCCCACGGCAGCCGTAGGTGAGGGCTGGGGTCTGGGCTGTGCGGGGCGCGGGGCGCGGCGGCCCACGCCCAGTTTGCCGCTGGCCTTAGGGAGTCTGGAAAATTTCTTCGGAGACCCTGTTCGCCAGCCCTGTTTCCTGGATGAGATATTTAGACTTTCCGACCCCCAGTTTTCTCCTCTGCACGTGGCTTTAATGACAGTACCTACCTCACAGAATTATTGAAGAGGTATTCAGGCAAATCGTTTGCTGCCTAGGAGGCTGCGAGAGATGCGAATTTCCATTTCCAGTTTTCCGTTGCCGTGACCCTGACTTGTCTCCGCGAAAGAAGTTCTAAGAAGGATTTCTAGTTATTTCTATTTGTACAACTCAGTTTACTGGGGCAGTCCTTTAAAAAAGGAAAGTTGTTACTCCCTTTTCCTAGTCCGAATCCTTCCTGTCCCTTCATCTCCTCGAAATTGTGGCTTAAGAGGCTCATACTAAAAGAATATGCACCGAACGCTATAGCAGTAAAAGGAGGAGCAAGGTTGCTTCCCCCCCAAGAAATCTGTGGGGGAGACTCCCCAAAGAAGGTAGCCCAAGAGAGTGATCAAGATCCTAGCACCTGGGAAGAATAATTGTTTTTGAGCTTCATCTTTGGTATTTCTCTTTGATTTTTAGAATGAGGGAAGGTGGGAAGTATCAGAGGTGCCTCTGTTGCTAACTTTTTTTTTTTTTTTTGAGACAGAGTCTCACTTTGTTGCCCAGGCTAGAGTGAATGCCATGGCGTCAGCCTAGCTCACAGCAACCTCAAACTCCTGGGCTCAAGCAATCCTTCTGCCTCAGCCTCCCAAGTAGCTGGGACTACAGGCATGCGCCACCGTACCTGGCTAATTTTCTTTCTGTATATTTTTTAGCTGTCCAATTTCTTTCTATTTGTAGTAGAGACAGCGTCTTGCTCTAGCTGAGGCTGGTTTCGAACTCCTGACCTCCAGCAATCCACCCGCCTGGGCCTCCCAGAGTGCTAGGATTATAGGCGTGAGGAGCGCCGGGCCTAACTGTTTTGTTTTGTTTATATATTTTGGTTTCTGTTTCCCATGGGGTGTGGCAGAAATCAGAAAATCACAAAAGCCTTTATTACACTTTCGTGGACTTGTTTCATCAGTGGAGCTGTTCATGTGTAACTACTGTGGACCAACTAGATGGGCAAATCAATCCCTTAATGCCTTTATTTTATTTTGTTTTGTTTTGGTTTTTTTGAGACAGAGTCTCACTCTGTTGGCAGGGCTAGAGTGCCCTCGTGTCAGCCTAGCTCACAGCAATCTCAAACTCCTGGATCAAGCAATCCTACTGCCTCAGCCTCCCAAGTAGCTGGGACTACAGGCATGTGCTACCATGCCGGCTGATTTTTTTCTATATATATTAGTTGGCCAATTAATATCTTTCTCTTTATAGTAGAGACAGGGTCTCCCTTTTGCTCAGGCTGGTTTCCAACTCCTGACCTCAAGCAGTCTGCCCACCTTGGCCTCCCAGAATGCTAGGATTACAGGCGTCAGCCACCGTGCCTGGCCCTTAATGCCTTTAGGAAGGAATACTTCTTTGTTGGTGCTCCCAGGAACCGAGGCAGGGGCTGTCAAGGGAACAGGGCAGGATGCTAATTAATTGTATTACAAGGCTGTATTATCAAAGGCTGTATTACTATTCTGTATTCTCATTTGAAATTATCCTTAGCATCATTCTTACCAGGCTTACTAGGCAAGATAAATGTATTATGCAGCAAGTAATAGATTAGCCCAAATAATACTATGTTGGTAACAAAATGCCCCCAATTTGTTGCTATTATATAAAATTTAACCACATACCTCCCATTATCAAGCCAATTCCTTGTTTCCTCAGTGAAGTTCAATATCCCAATTATATATGCCCCCAATTCTTTTATTTAGTCATACCCAGAAGGACACTCGGGTGTCTGATTAAGGTCTAGTTTCCTTCTTCATTACCTCAGTTGAGAGGCTGCTTTCCAGGTTGACTGATAAAATACTTCCTTTAATAGCTACTAAATTGGGTTACTCCAATCACAAGTCTTTCTTGTGTTCTGTATTAGCAAATTCTAGGGAATAAACAGGGCACTTAAGAATATTTAGAACTACATATCCACAAAATTTGAAAATCAAGTATAATCTGCTATTAGCAGGCCAGGTGTGGTGGCTCATTCTTGTAATCTCAGCACTTTGGGAGGCCAGGGATGAGGGTCTCTTGAGGCCAGGAGTTTGACACTAGCCTCAGTAACATAGTGAGACCCCATCTCTACAACAACAACAATAAAATATTAGCCAGACATAGTGGTTTATGCCTCTAGTCTAACTGCTGGGGAGGATAAGGCAGGAGGATCACTTGAGCCCATTATGAGGTTACAGTGAGCTATGATCAGGCCACTGCACTCTAGCCTGGGCAACAGAACAGAAACCCTGTGTCTTAAAAGAAATCCATCATCAGTATAGCAGTTTGTAATGTGAGCACTAGTTTTCTTACATATTAATAGTAGCTAAATTGATATTCCCTAGATTTGGTAGATGTAATCTAGGCCCACATTGGTTTTACTCATCCAAGACATGGTATAATTTGAGGGAAGGGGGTAGATAGAGGAAATAGAAGGGAAAAAAAGGTGCATGGTTTCAGTCTTAACCTTAGTTGTTAGATTGACAACTAGTTGTCCAGAGGCTATGACCTGAAGTTTATAACTCATTTGGAAGAAAACTATCAAGACACTCTTATATCCCTAATCTGGGGAAGTGAATTCCAACATTTTACAAATTGCTTTCTCTTTCTGAGAGTGAAATTGAAGAGCCCAGTCCTTTGTATGGAATTTAGACAGGCAGTGTTGGCAATTAGGATTCTTGCATTTCCTGACACCTACTTTCCCTTTGTCCATTTCCACCTCCACCTTCCATGATTTTTAAACTTTGAAATATCTCTTTGTGTTTCTTCTTTAGCCCCTGTGTTCTGAGTACCCCACTACAGCATTAATTGAGGGCTTTGCTCTCTAATGAACCTGATAGTCTACTTTTATAGCCGACAACTTTCCAATCAAATTTATAGCCCAACATTCCTCCATTTCCATTCTCCCATTCTTTCTCTTAGGATCCCGGAGAGTTCTGAGCCTTGGGTTGACTTTTATTATTTCTGCTTTTATTGCCTGTTTTGGAATTTCTTAGTCCTGCGATTCCTGTGTTTTTAGAATGGGGTTCCACTTCACTCTCTTATTTGCCCACTGACAAATGCTCTTTAAAATATTTCTGAATTAGTGTTGCTGTTAAGAGTATTTCTAATCCTGTGCCTTCAGGTGTCCAGTGAGAATAAATGTGTCCTCTGTAGTATCTCCTTCCCTTGAGTAACTTTTGCCACTCTAGTTGAAGCAGAAAAGTTTCATTTTATATTACCAATTTTCCCTCAGCCCTGGGACCTGACCTTACTTCTTCTAATATTTGCCTACCTTATTCATGCAGGTTCAGCCAGATTAAATGTTCAACCTGCTTATTAAGTTAGTCCACTGCAATGTCTTCCTAGGAAATGGCTAATATTTTTATTGTATCAGAACCTCTTTTGTCCATTATCATTTTCTTTGCTATTTCTGCTTTGACATTGAGACTAAAACCTGTTTTTTTAAAACTGATTCAAGTTTTTCTTGGGTTTTGATGTTTTTCCTTGGAAAGCTTCTATTCTACTTTTTTGTTCATTGATAAAATTTTTAAAGGCTTTTTACTTGTGATAATAATTTACCTTTTTCCTTCAAGCAAACTGATTCATGGAATCAGTGTTTTAGACATTTAAAAATGATATTTAAAAAATACTTTTGTGGCTCTGGAGGTTTTGGTAATTTCATTCAGATTTTTTTCAACTTCATTTTTAAGGAGATGATCCATCCTCATCGTATGAAGGGTCTACCCCATTACTCTGTTTTCCTTTATAAGCACACCACTCTCTTGATGTTGGACTTATATTCTAGGTCTTTCAAATTCATGACTATTATTAAGGCTTAGTAGCATTCAGTTCTGGATGAGGACAGGATGAAAAACAGAACTGGAAGGTAGTAAACATAATACCTGCCATTCATCAATCTCAGAGCCTTAAATGGGCTTACTAGAGCTCTGCCTGTTCGTGAAATGAGACTATCTGGCTCTAGAAATGAGCACTAGCACCAGGTCTTCACTATTGAGAACCAGTGATCAGGATTATGGGCTTTGTCCTTTCCAGGTAGAACTTTGTTTCCTGAGTCCCAGGTGGCTATGAATGTACTTATTTAACCTATTGAAGTGCTAGAGAGAAGGGGCTCCTGAGATTCTGAACACTGGGCTGCCATTACTAGTTCATTGCTAGGTCACCAAGGGAGATTTGTGCTCAGGTGACAGGCCAAGCAAGAGGGAGGATTTCATTACTAGCTAGGCCTTGGCCTCAAACCTGTTTGTGAACATTATAGCCCTGGTATGCTGTGCTGGACTATATGGGACATTCTTTTTGCCTGTTTCAGTCAGTGACTTCCACTTCCCCTGAGCCCTTCAGATTCCTACTTGGCTTTCTAAGGGATATGGAGACATCTCTTCCCAAGGTTGAGATCCCAAGTCTTTCTTTCTATACCAGCTTTTGGGAAGGAGAGTCCCTTAGAAAAACCATTTCTGTATAGATTCAGAGAGCTTTAACTCCATGTCTAGCTATAAAGAAAGCTCTACTTTGTAGCACCTAAACTCAACTCAAGCACTTTTAGAAAATTTACTTAGAAATCTACTTCCTAGAAACTTTCTTTTATTATTAAATAATTTTAGTGTTTTCCTTCTTGGCTTTCATGAAAGTGTTCTAATTCTTATTTTTCTAAGCATTCTCTCGCTGCTTCCTTTTGCCACTCCTAGCTAATACATTTGGTATGGGTAAGGCTTTAACTGTCTATGTTTTAAACATATAAAGATTTGTTATTCATTTTTAAGTCTTTACAACAACTAATTCGTTTTGTGTATGGTATGAGATAGAGATCCAGTGTTG
>VSMD01123405.1:0-37688 GCA_008750895.1 Mirza zaza
TATACCCCTTTTTGGCCTCACTTCCTTTCCTACCAGTGAAATCCAAATAAACAATAATGTTATCCAATCTCTCAGGAATGCACTAAGAATTTCTTCAGGATTTCCAACTGTCATAAAATATTCTCATACTCTTTGTAATTTTTCACCCCTAAATCAATCCAGTCATTTATTTTCTTCTAATATTCTAAGAACTTTCTATCCAGCTATAGAAAATATCATATACCTTTCGATTGTCATTATTAGAAATATGTAACATTTAATATTATTTTGGTCCTAAGGTTGCCTGTCAGTCTTTTACTCATTTTCAGAGGATTTCATTCCCCTTAATTTGTGGGTAGAAAGTTATTCCAAAGGTTACCACTATTTTTTTTTACTGTTGGCTTTATAAATGAATGAATGAACATCCTATTTCAGTAAGAACATATTAATTAACAGTTAAGGCAAATTATGTTACCATTTTGCTTCAAAAATTTTTTATGTTTATTATGTTTAACCTTTTTCTTATTCTAGAGCAGGAAATTATCCAAAGAAATTTCCTCTAATAATTTATTCACTATTTAAGCAAATAAACATTAGAATCTTGACATACTTTTGATCTATATTAGGTATTTAAATACAAAAATATATAAGACAAAGTGGCTACAATTGCTGAGGAGAGTTGTGTAAATTAAACTTAGAAATTTTTGAGACTATAATAAGTGTTGAAGTAAAACAGTGCAATAAAACAAGAGAGGAACACCAAATTATGTAAGGAGTTGGGAATAATAAAGACAAGTTTCATACTCGAGATTAGCTTTGAAAAAAGTGCAGAAGATTTCTCTAGAGTGAACAGGAGTAAGAGATATTCCAAACATAGAAAAAGAATATTCAAAGGCACTAATATATGAGAAATTATTGCATGGCTAAAGACCTGAACACAGTTATATATAATTACCAAAGAAATTACATGGAAAAGTCGAAGTAAGGAAAAAACTTACCTCATTTTCCTTATAGATTTTTTTTAAATGTTGATCCTCATACTAAAAAATGAGTTTCCCATCAGAACATTTATCCATCATTTTGTATTTACTATTTATTCCAGTGGCTGAATAATTGTCAATAAATGTTCAATAAATGTTATTGATTTTAAAAAAAAGCCTGTTATTATTAGATTTAGACCCGAAGGGCTATGCTTTACAAAAGAATAAAATTAAGTTTGTTATTAATATATTGTCTGTGTATCACCCACTATTATAATATGTTTCATTTTTAAAAGGGACAGACTATATCATATGGCAATCCCTTCATTTATACATCAGAAGGTCTGACGCCTGAAGTCCTGAAAAGAAATGTAACACTAGACTAGTGAATGCCAATGGAATTATTGAGAAAGAAAGAAAACTCAATTCCTAAGGAATATATGTTTGCATGCATGTGAAATGGGGCTAAAAGCATTTAAGAAAGAATTCCCAAGACATCATAGGTAGCAAAGGGACAGAGCACAGCATGGAAGAGGAAAGGTAAAAGTAGTGAAGATTTCAATGTGAAAGGGTGAGTGGCAGAAAAGGCTGCATATTGGTCTGACAATATATAAACAGTCAAATGCCCTGCAAAAAAGTTTTTTTTGAAGTGAGATTTCAAAAATATACATTTCATAGAAACGCTAAGTGGAAAGACATTCCATAAGATTAAATGTTGAATGTTATGAACAAGTAGGCTATCAGTGACAACAAAAAGAAAAAAAAGAAAAATAAATATTTTATGGGAAAATGAGTTTTCCCAAATGTAAGCTCTTTCTAAGTATTTTCAATCTTTTTACTGTTTTGAACTTCGGGTAAAGTCGTGCTCAATTTAGGTTTTAAATTGCAATAATTTCAAAGTTCTTCTGAGAGACTGCCAGAACTAACTCATTGAGAAAAAAAAAATAAAGATTAATTGTTCAGTGTGTATTATTGCCCCAACTATATCTCACAGATATATAAGTCTATATTGCTTGTTTTCTCCAAGAGGAAATTTAATTTTAGCTAAGAAATAAAAGGTGAGAGTCAGAAAGAATTCATATTATTTTTCAAGAAGAGTTCATTTCTTTCCCAAACCATCAATAAAATCAGGATTAGACTTTATGCCCTCTTTCTCTTAAATATATTGTGACTGTTGACTTTTGCTGTAGTAAAAACATTTTCTTTGACAGTGCAATAAAATTAGATGTATTCAAAAGACTCGAGCAAGCAATGGATGTTTTTAAGTAGAGAAAATATAATTTTTAAAATACAAGCATTAAGATTAGAAAAGGTCTCTACTCTAAAAAAGGAACATCTGTTAGAAAAAAACATTTAAATAACAAAATATTAGTAGCATCTGAACAGAAACACATGTCATGTCTAAGCTGTAATATAACCTGTGCGGTAAAAGATATTAAATGTGAGATTCTTAAATAGAAAGGAAAGAAAGAAAGAAAGATCTACTACCTCCTGCTGCTGACCATAGTGTTAAAACTATTCTAATCAATCTGACATTAATCTTATGCTTAATTTTAGAAAAAATATACTTTAGTGATATCAAATCCTATTTTATGTGCTTTTTCTCCCCAAAGACATACTTTGTAGAATAAAATCCAATCTTAATTCAGGTTCATTATGATAACCTTTATGCAAGGAATGATTGGAGGAATCATTATAAAGATTATATCCCAAGACTCTGAGTAATGGTTAAAAAAACAACAACAAAAAAAAAACCTAAGTGCTTATTTGATATATATGTTCACTCATATATGATTCAAATATATCCAATCTGTCTACAAATAAAATAAATGAGAAATATCTAAAATGCTTATAAACCCAGATGATACTCATTTGCACAATCACCAGTTATCATCTGACATGTCTGTTCTTTCTGGTGTGCGATCATAGTGGTTATATGTACCTATGTTGCTAACCCTGTAAACAGGATATCTAAGCAGTTTTATACAACTGGATCTGTCAGTTCAGATGGCTTCACTGAAGAGTGATATCTAGATCTTGATTTCCTCTTTCCATGTTATCCTGTAAGTACAAAATATTTTGGCTGCTTCGTGTTAAAATATAAACCTTAATTTATTTGCCTTCACAATGGAAAGGTGTCTGCCTTTGGGAATAGATAAATAACAAACATGTATAGGCTTTTCAACATTGGTTGTTTTGAAAATGAACTCATAACCCCTTCTGCTGGCTAAAAGAGAGGATCAGAATTTTAGGAAACCCCAGCTACATATTTCTCCAGATAAAAGAGAAATTTGCTTTGCAGAGTATGCCTGTTAAAGCAATATTTTTACCCATACCTCTTAGTCTTTTTGCTCATTAGATTTTTCTTCCCCTCCTCTTTTAAAAAATAAAATATTGAACAATGTAGTGATGATTAAATGGAAATCATTCCATTTATTTAATCACTTAATAAAGATCTATTCTAAGTTAATTGAAATTATTGGACATGTGACAGCAATATGAATATTAGTGACTTAATTAGTCAATATACATAGAGATTTCATGTTATTTTCCATAGAAATTAGTTTTTTAATAAAATTGATATTATACAAGGGAAAATATATGTTAGAGCTATTATATTAATCTCTAAGCATATAAATAAAAACTAACCAGTCACTTAACTGCTGCTGGTCTGTTCTTTCAGTGTGATTTAGCAATATTGCATTCACCCTCTGTTTCTTTCTTTAAAGAGCATTTCTGTAAAATTAATGAATCTTTCACTCCATGTTGAATATACAGATTTCATAGAATCAGTGAAAACAATCACTATTCCAATGAGCACAGAAGTTTTTACATGTATTTATATATTTATTTCTATATCCATATTAAGTTTATTTTTGTAAGTAAACAGTCCATTGATGTTGATAGTTATAGTGTAAAAAGTTTCTAACTTTCTCCCTTTTTATTTATTTTTTATCTTTTTAGTTTTACTTTTTTTAATTCAGGATATTATGTGGGTGCAAACATTTTGGAAACATGAAATACATTTGCGTCGCTCAAGCCAGGGCCATAAGTGTGTCTGTCCTTCCCCCATGCAGTGTGCCCCGTCTCCAGTAGCTGTGAGTTTACCCACCCCCTAACCCCTACCTGACCAGCATCCAGCGAGTATTACTACCCTGTGAGCACCTTAGTGTTGATAAATTAGTACCAGTTTGATGGTGAGTACATGTGGTGCATGTTTTTCTATCCTTGTGATACCTCACGTCGAAGGATGAGGTCAATTTCTATCCAGCAAAATATAAGAGATGCTAGATCATGATTGTTTTTTGTAGTTGAATAGTATTCCATGGTACACATATACCACATTTTAATGATCCACTCATGTATTGATGGACATTTGGGTTGTTTCCACATCTTTGCAATTGTAAATTGTGCTGGTATAAACATTCAAGTGCAGATGTCTTTATTATGGAATGTCTTTTTTTACTTTGTATATAGCTGGTTAGTAGTGGGATTGCTGGATCAAATGGTATTTCCATATTTAGCTCTTTGAGGTATCTCTAAATTATTTTCCACTGGGGGTATACTAATTTGCAGTCCCACCAGCAATGTAAGAGTGTTCCAATCTCTGCACATCCGTGCCAGCATTTATTGTTTTAGGACATTTTGATAAAAGCCATTCTCTCTAGAGTTAGGTAATGTCGCATTGTGGTTTTGATTTTAATTTCTCTGATGATTAGGGACATTGAGCATTTTTTCATATGCATGGACACTTGGACTCAAGTCATCTTAGTCCAAGATCAATGTATGGTAGTAATAAATAATCCCCTTTTTATTTAACATTGTTAAAATAACATTGTTTAGTTATTCCAGACTAGGATATTAACAAACATTTATGTTCTAGTCCAGTTTTAACTTCCTGCAACTTGAATTTCATATATATCAATTTTATACACTATTGATTATGTAAGCAAGGTATAATTTTCATGTAATATTGTTGGTATGATGGCAGGTGTTCCAGGAGTGAACTGCAAATATTGTAATGCTTTGTGCTATTGAATGTACTTGAGAAACCATACAGTTTTCAATTTAAAATACATTACACATAATGATGTAATTTCGAGAGCAAAAGAACTAGGTGAAATATTGCCCAGTCATCACAGACAGGTAAAATGAAGTAACCCTCTACAAAAATTCAAACCATACTGTTGTCTAATTAGTAAGATCCTTCTATAACACATAATAGTGACATTTGCTGATAAAAAAGTTTTCTGTAAAATTACTTATAAATAACATGATGGCACATGGCCTATATTAGGTTAGTTATCATATGTCATGTAAACAGTTGTGCAAATCTTTGACACATAACTAGTTCCCTATAGAACTTGATGTATCAACAAATCAGGGCGGATTTTTTTTCTGATGTGACACCAAGTTCTGAGAAGTCAGTTTGGGAAAATAAAATCTCTGGAAAAATCCTCCAAAGCATTTCCAATTACTTGGTATGTCATTGATGGATTTTTATTTTGCTCTTGAAATTAGTAGCATACACAATTTGAACCAACAAATATCTCACACCTTACTTTGAATGTGTCAGCAGTTAAACCGAAGAATATTTATTTTACTGCTTGATGAATTGAAGAATAAACAATTAATCACAGATATTCCTTTCCTTCTTCTAACCCTTGATGGATGATCTTGTATACATTGTGTCATTGATGGATATTTATTTCACTTCTGTAAATAGTGATGCATAAAAGTTTAACTGCAGATACATGCCTCTCACACTCTTGATGCATAAAAATGTAATTGCTACATTGCTGAGAGATAATGGACTGCATTACTTTAGGACCTAAGTTACTCCCAGTTAGTTTCTCTCTTAGAAAGATTCATTAGCACAAATAACTACTGTTTTTGCTTAGGGAACTGCAGTAGATGTGAATTGAAGAACTTTGTGTCCATCATACTGTTAAGCTCTTTAGGGCCTTAGGGTTAATGCTTGATATTGTTTATATTATATTCCCAGTGTCTACAATAGTTCCTGGTATGGCTATTTAGTGAATCCATAGGAAAGCTACTCATAGGAATGAGGATTACTCAAATGAATTGCCATCAATTCATTCATTCATTCATTTATTCACTGTTTGATTCATTGCTTCAAAAGTAGTCTACCTGGCTGTCGAAAATGCCTCTTTTCATTAAGATCTCAAAGCCTTCCAGCCTAGTTTATATGCCTATAATTCCCTTAGGACTATTCTTTCAATTCAAATATATTTTTTTGTTGTTGTTTTTTGGGCTTCTTTTAGACAAAGTCTTGCTCTGTCTCCCTGGATAGAGTCCAGTGGTGTCTTCATAGCTCACCTGCAACTTCTAACTCCTGGGCTTAAGGGATCCTCCACCTCAGCCTCCCAAATTGCTAGGATCACAGGAGTGAACCACCATGCTTGGCCAAATATAATGTTTTAATCTTTATTTTATTTGCCTTTTCCATACTTTCTGCAATGTTTGATCCTTCTGATGACTCTATTCTTGAAATTATCATCTTTTTTGTATTAAGAATGTCTCTTTTTTTGTTTTATTTTTTGATTTGAGCTCTGCTTTTGGAAATCTCAACCAAACTTCATCTATAACTCATATGTAGATTACTGTTTTTTCAGTCTTAAACCAACTACTTCATTCTCCATATTCCATAAAATTAACTAAAATGAAATTCCATTTATGTCACATCCTTGCTTAAAATATTTCGATATTTTTATCACCTGTAAGGTCACAGTTTATCATAGTATGCAAAGCTCTTTCTATTAGGACCTCCATCAGTGTTTCCAAAATCATCTCCTTCCAGTCTCACATACAAGACTCATATTTCAGACAAAATTTATGGTAAAACTTGTGCCTCTCCAAATGGGTAATGATTTCTCATGTCTTTTGACATATTAGTTCCCTCTGTTAGAATAGCTATTTCCTCTTTTTTCACACCACAATTTGAATGCTTGGTCATCAAAGCTGACTTAGCTCAAATTATATGTCCTTTGTGAAGGTTTGCCTTAACTTCTCTGGCAGATTAGGCATTACTTCTTCAAAAGGCTTTGAAAATTTTTGAAAAACATTTTTACATTAAGTAGCACTTTTTCATTATAGTATCTGTATAAACATATTTAGATACTGTAAGCACTTTTTCACTTCTGATTACACTGTAGCACTCTTTTATTACAGTATCTGTATAGACATATTGCCTTCATTATATTTATGAATGGATTATTTCAAAATAGTGAGCACATTCTATTTCATATCCACAGAAGCTAGTTTAGCACCTAGCATATAAATGACACTTAAAAATATTTATTGAAAGACTGAAATAAAGAATAAAGTTCAAGGTAGGAAACCAAGATTTAGAGGCATAGTTAATGTGTCAATCTCTTCTTTGAGTTAAATACTTTAATCATGATAGAGAAAAGAAGATGTATATTGTGAGCAAGTATTTATATAATGTCTAAAAATAGGGATTTTTTTCTAAATTATTATTTATGTAGTGAATTATAATGAGTCTTTTTAAGAGGAATAGGTATATTTTACAAAATGATAGATGCCTGAATGTGTTAAGAGGTTTACTGGTATGAATAAAAGGGCTTTAATTTGAAATTTGATGAAAAAAGAAAACTATCAAAGGAAATTTTAATGTTGGACAGTATGTAGAAAAATAGAAATAGCAGAGACTAAAGAATATAGAAACATCCTAGTATTTTTTCTTAAAAAAGTAAAACATAGTAGGGAGGCTATAACAATCTCATTATAAAATATCTACCTACTGATACTCAGCATGTAAAGTCACTTCTAAACAAAATGAGCATATGAACATATGTATTTGCAAATATCTGGATCCTCCTAGAAGCTTCATTTTCCTAAAATTAGCAAATCTGATTAACTATTGAATGGCTGACCTTGAAAGAAATTTAATTTCTTTAAAGAATAAAAGGAGGTAAAAATAGGAATTGATACCTTGAAAACAGTATTTACAAAAAAGGGAAAAGTAGTTAGCATTGAAGAACCAAGAGATAATGATCAAATTATCTTAGTATTGTATTAGTTATCCAATTATATTTTTTTACATCAGAGATAGTGTAGTGAAATAGTGATTGCAACTTACAGCAAAGTATCTTGAGATAAAAGAGGACAATTCTGTCCAACTCAACAAAATATTTAAGATGATCCAAGGCTGTAATTCATCAAAACTCCACAATGCATTACAACCAATTATATAAAAGGAACAAGTATAATTTGTGTAAAAAAAGTAAATAAAAGAAAAAAAAATCTATGTCAAACCTTTAAATAAGTAGAGAGCTCAGATTTAAAAGAATCTGTAAACTAGGCTAAATTTTAACCCTCAGCTATCTAGTAAATAGACTGTCAATGATACTTTTTTCCTGAAAAAAAGCCTGAAAGTTAGATTTTGTTGTAGTGCCCTATAGCTTAGATTCCAGTCATGAGTACCAAAATACATTGGAGGGAAGTGTCCAATCCTATCTACAATAGTTTATGTGGGTCTTTGTTACATTTTATCTACAGAGGATGAATTTGTTAAAAATTTTTTGAGATAATAATACAAAATATGGCTTATTTTTGAGAATTGATGAAATAAATTTTGTGTATTTATTTATTTTATTTTTTATTTTATTTTATTATTTTTTTTGAGACAGAGTCTCCTTCTGTTGTCCCGGCTAGAGTGCTGTGGCATGAGTCTAGCTCAAGCTATCCTTTTGCCTCAGCCTCCGAAGTAGCTGGGACTGTAGGCATGCTCCACTATGCCCAGCTAAATTTTTCTATATATTTCTAGTTGTCTGGCTAATTTCTTTCTATTTTTAGTAGAGATGGGGTCTCAGTCTTGCTCAGGCTGGTTTTGAACTCCTGAGCTCAAATGATCCACCCGCCTCAGCCTCCCAGAGTGCTAGGATTACAGGCATGAGCCACTATGCCCAACCAATTTGATGTATTTATAATGAATAAAAGATAGTTAATAGAGTTATAGATAAATGATTGTTTGAAGTCTTCTACTGTGTAAAAAGTAAATTTATTCAATGTTGCTTCAAAGGGTAAGGAAAAAAAAAAAGAAGTCTGGTTTCAAAAATACTTTTCAATAGTCTGACCATTCAAGACACAGTGTTTCTTGAAAAGTACATTTTATCTCACTGAAACAATACAATAAGTCTGGGTGGTCTCAATGTCAGAAATGCAGAAGAATTTCTGAGGCATATGGAATTCTTACTTTTTAAGCAGAAATTTTTTTACATAAGCAGTTGGTTTTTCTATATTTTTATTTTACAATATTTTTTCTTCTTCAGGTAGTGTTACATCATAAAACATTCAGATCAAAGAGAAAAATAAGATTAATTGAGAGTTTTTAGCATCACAGCTCTGAGTTTCTACTCAGAAATGCTTGAAATACTCTGTCTTTCCATGCAACTTTTGAATAACACTTTAACACACTGCTTTGATATTGGGGAAAAAAAATACACTCTAGATTTGCTTTTTCTTTATAAGCTAGATAATTTATTGTTAGTTTATTTTATAAATATGTGAGGTTAGTGCATATTTTCTCTCATATGTAAGTTCTATTGTACATTTGGGATAATCATTTTGAAATATGGAAATAAAACTGGGAAACTAGAATGGCTTCCCTCAGAAAAGCAGAGACACAGATATCAATGTGCTACCATCTTTCCTTCTTTTCTCTGTCTCTTTTCATCCATTTCCTTGCAATATTCATTAGATTAATATTTCCAGGACTGAATTAGCCATCAGATAGAAGGAATAGTAAGAATGTAATGGTTCAAAATCAAACAAATAAACAAAACTTCATTATTTAATAATGTAGACATAAAAAAGTAAAACATAGTATTAGTAATTTGTGATAAAGCCCCATATTGGCAGTATGTCAATATATGTATATATATACATATATATATATTTTTTTTTTCTAAAAGAGGGTGTGATTTTATTCTTTGGAGTTCTAATAGCTGAGTTGGATTTTGAAAGTTAAGTTATAGCTGACAAGAAAAGTAAAGGGCTAAAAGAATCCCAGGAATGGATAGTTTCCTGTTCAAGGTCATGAAGGTGTGGTATCAGATGGCACATTGAAAAAAGGACTCATTTGGCATAGTGAAGAAAAGAGTGAGAGGAGGATGGGTATTGTAGGAAATGAAGCTAGAGGATAGACAGGTAGGTTCTAGAACTTGTAGGAGTATTTTGTGCCTTATAAAGAAGTGTGAATTTTATTCTGTAGTTGATGAGGGCTTATATGGATTTAGGGAGAGAAATGATATGGATAGATTTGTCTCTTAGAGATGGTACTAGAGAGTGAGAATACACTAAAATTTCTCCTGTAGCCCCAGTTGACAAGTGGTAATATTTAGGTCTAGACAGTGCTGTAGAAAAGACCAGAGAAATCCAATAAATTGAACCAGAGTTGAAAGAATTGAATAGTCTTTTGGAAGTTGTGGGTATAAAAAAGGTTTAGTGATTACCTGAGCTAATTCTAAAATTTTTGGTGTTATTATTAAAAAGATGGAGCAGGGTTTGGAGAAGAGAGGTATGCTGATGATGTAGAATATCTATTATTTAGGTTATTAATAAACACTAATTTTTTTCTTTACTAAGACTCTACTATGAATGTCAAATTTAGAATATATTATATTATTTGGTATCTGAAACTAAATTATCACTTTCTATGATTTTAAAAATACCCATATTCCACATTCACATGTTCATAGCATGTATATAGTAATTACATAGAGTTTTAAATGGTGGCTCAAAACCCCATTAAAATCCAAATATGAATGCATCTGTAGTTACTGAATGGGCTTTTCAAATGTTAAAATTTTAAGGATAGCATCACACTCTTCCCAAATTTTCTCTTCATATTTATTTCTCATATGTTTATACTCATTTCTAACATCATTGACCAACTTAAATTAACAGCTCAGAGATGTTTTATATTTATCTCTCATACTATATCAATTAGGTAACCTTAGTAATGTTTAGTATTTAAATAATATTTCTATGTTATTTCATATTTTTATCTCCACGTAACATCAGTTTCTACCTTTGCAAACTAATATCAATATTCATTACTAGATAATGTTAATAAAACACATAGGTTGTTTCTTAGTCCTGGTTGGGTTTCAGAATCATCTTTATTGCTTAAAATCCATATTCATGGCTCCTTCACAATAACTTGGTTACATCTTTGCCTTCATCTTTTATTAATCCCTCCTTCATATTTTCTATTCCAATCCCTATTGCCTTCCTTGCTGATCTTCCTACCTTCTGGGCAAGCTTATAACTTTGCACTCTTCCCCAAGATATTTGTAAGACTTTCTTTAAATGTCACTTTCTTGATGACATCTGCCTGTTAAATAGTTTAAATTAAAATACCTCTGGTTCTCCTTTATCTGATTATTTGTCACAGTATTTCCTACCCGATGTCATCTTCTAAAATGTATTTATTTATTAAATCTCTCGTTAATTAGAACATACATTCTACAATTTAGTTTTTTTTTTTTTTTTTCTGTTCTCTGATAGCTCTCAATTGCCTGCAACAGTTCCTGGCACATAGAAAATGCTTAATCGATAAATGAATTTACTGAATGAGAATCTCTTAGTTTGAAACCCAGGAAATTTTACTACTGAAAACTTCGTATGAAATTATCTTGCTTTGTCAGGATTGCAAAATTCTTGTCCTAGAGATTGACATATAAACATAATATGATTTTAACAGATAATGAGTAATCATTTTAGCCAGGAGACTTGTTGAGCCCTCTCATGATATTGGTTAAGGTTTGACTAATTATTTTGTCTTGGTAATAAAAAGGATTCATCTTTTAATAGGCACACAGCTGTCAGATCTGCTATTTCATGCATAGAATAGACTGCAATTCAGTTTTTTTAGAATTAGTAAAACTTATTTGTTTTAGTATCTAAAGCAGATATGATTCAACAACTCACCAAGGGGTGATAAAAAGTGTCACTTATACAGTTATTTCACTGATGGTAGATACTTGAAATTTGTCCGCACACTTTAAATGGGCCTTTTTCTTGTTCGCCATTATTGCAACTCTTCGATCATCAGTGAAACTGGTAAAAACAGAGACAGTTTCCTCCTACACATTTGTCTCACATGGTACTACTTCTGGACTAATAAGAAGAGCAGTAAAATTTAACTAAACTGGCAACTAGGCGAGCAAAATGAGTATATTGAATGCACCAATGGATAATTAATCTTTGCAATGATGGAATTGTAGAATGTATTTACAAATTGGATTAGAGACTGTAGACTTCTTAATTTTTTAGAAGTTGTGAGGTATGTAGAAAAACTTACCAAAGGTAGATGATTGATAGATAGATAAATAGATAGAGATGAGAAGAGATGATGCGTGAGTGGGTGGATGAATGGATGGATAGGTTTTCTTTTTAAAGAATGAAGTGTCTAATTTACTTGTCTTTGATGTAAATATAGTAAGTGCCAGACCCTCAGTGTGACTCTGCTTTCCAGATTCCCACTCGAAACTCCATTTTGACATTCTATGAAGTTTGTGCTGTCTTACTCAGCACCATATTGCAAAGCATCAAGGGAGAAAACTGAAAATTCTGTTTTAACAAGTGAAATAAAGTTCTTTCTACTTGGATTAAATTGTTTTATTTAACTCTGTCTAAGCATAGGAGAATGATGAAGACCTTTATGGCATTTTAAAATGATATTTGCAAATAGAAAAGAGTTAAGGAACATATAATATATGTAGATATTCCTTGCCTTACCTTTTTAACCAAATAGGCTTAGTCTTAAATATTGAGATTTTGGAGAATCTATTTTGGAAGGAGAGTGAGCAGATGTTCTCAGCATATTTAGACATGACATTATTACTGGAAAGAGAAGTAAGAGGTATAATATATGAAATGCATCAATTCAGCATGCTATTTTATAATTATATTTCTTTAAAACGTATTTGACTCCAGGGCACTCTAAGAAAAGTAGCTGATTTATTCTGTATTTATTTAAGACCTAGACCTCTGATCTCCCAGCTTGGCACACATAGGGAAGAGCAGCAGCAGCTAAAAAGTGATAAGGGGATAGAAATGTTCGGATTTTGGAATAAAACCAGGGCAGGATAGACTGAACAAATCCTCAGGTCTTAGGGATTTGTAAAAGCAATGTGCACCTTAGGAAAATTATAGATTGTCATTTTTTCTACATTCTCCATATTTTTAGCCACATATACTTCTTTTTATTTTGTAATAGCACCCTCCCACTCTCATTTTTGTTTTCTTCCGTTTTGTTAATAAACCTTCAAGAAATGAAAAGTAAAGTGACTACCTAAATAAAGAATAGTAAACTGCAGATTTTTATTTTCAAGATTTTATGTCTTTTTAGTCTGTATTTATGATTAGAATTGTGTATGCAAATTTTGATGTTTTTGAAGAATGTCGTGTCTGTAAATGAAACTGATTGCAAATTGTGAATTTCTGTGTATATCTGTGATAGACAGAATCATGGCCTTCCAAAAATATCCTTATCCTAATCCTGGAATATAAGAGTGCGTTATGTAACATGGCCTAGGGGAAGATAGATTGGAGAAGGGATTAAATTTGCTAATAAATTGACCATAAAATAGGAAGACTATTCTGAATTATCCACGTGAACCCAATATAATCACAAGGGTTTCTAAAGTGGAAGCCTGAGGCAAAGGCATTAGGTCAGAATGATGCCATGTGAGAAGAATTTAACCTGCCATTGTTAGATTTGAAGCTAGAGGAGGAGGCCAACCAGTAAAGGAATGTAAGAGTTCTCTAGAAGCTAGAAAATGCAAGGAAATAGATTTTCCCCTAAAGCCTCCAGAAAGAATGCAGTCCTGCCTAGATCTCAGCCCTGTGACAGCTAGCTATGTTGAACTGACCCACAGGACTGTAAGATAATAATTTGTGTTGTTTGAAGTCACTAGTTTGTGAAAATTTGTTACAGCAGTGATAAAAAAAAAAAAAAACTAACACAATATCTTTGTTCAATAAGTGCATTGCCATTGTTTTGACTTTGGGGGTGTGCGGTGGTAATTTATTTGAAAGGTATTTATGACCCTTTAAAATTTTCTTTCATTTTCCTATTAAACAAGTAGTGCCAGATTTGGTGTATATACTTCAGGTAGTAGCTTTGTTCCAGCAGGTGTGAACAGTTCTTGGCAGAAGAATAACCTGAGCGGCACACGAAGAGTTGGATAGTCAGCTTTATTTTGCGGGCTGGCTCAGAGAGGCATATCTGCCACCAAACTCTGAGCGCCCCCTTTTCATTTTCTTTTAGTTTTATACCTTTTGGGGGGTTACAGTTAGCCAATCGCAAGTTTTCACAAACGTCACATCATTTACATAGTAGTTAGCCAATCAGAAGTATGTTCCGAAAGTTACTTCATTTACATAGTAGTCAGCCAATCAGAAGTATGACCCCAAATCACCTCATCAGCTGTATTAGTAGCATCTCAATTTAGGAGTGGGATAAGCGAAACAGGCAGGTTTTGGTGGAACGTCCTGACAGCTTTATATATAACACAGATAAAAATTAAGTACTAGACAATTTCTTTATCTATATTATATTCAACTCAAGAAATATGACCAGTAACATTGATTTGTGAAAGTTTTAGTAAACTCCATCTTCAAGCAAAAAAGAAAATCAAAATCAAAATGAAAATTTAAAATTGATTATATAGAAATATTGAAATTTTACCCTATAAGGGCCAGGCTCTTTTTATGAGCTATTTAGTGCTAGGACCTCCTTCCTATGTTGTAAATGTTCTCTGAGAATTTGATTTGTGTGTTGGGAAATATATATTTCATATAAGTATATAGAATTTCTCCTATTTTGTTTAGACTGTTATAAAAGGTTTCAAAAATTTTCATTTTACAACGAATCCTGGAGCCTATAGTTCCACAGGCTTGATTCCGTATTTCTCCCTGTTCAGTGACAAATTTATAACATGCATTCAATAGTAAATTTTGCAGCATACTGCAATGGGCTATATGGTACCTCTTAGTACATCTATTAATTTCCAAGAGTATTTTTCTTTGGTCATAATTTATACAAGGGTCTGTATTATTTATCACCAACTCTCTATCGATCATCTAGTTTAGGAATGTTTATTGCTAGGTTTATTTGAATGAGGGAAACAGAAAAGCAGCAAGGCCTTTGGGTGTTAACGTTAGGTTTGTGGGAGGATACAGTATCAACCTCAAAGAAAGCTGACATTTGGTGGTTGACTTGCATAAATTGCTGGCAAGTGCATTTGGGATACTGTGGTCCAAATGGTTGCTAAGTAAATAAATTTACACACAAATACACACATATATACATGTATTATAAATACACTACATTTTATACAATATATATATATGAAATTTGCCTACTAGGATTAAAGTAACACGTGCTTAAATCACTATTGTTTGGATTCAGAAAATAATAACCACAAATGATGGCCTCAGAAGCAAAAGTTTTCTTTGACCATGTCCTACGCACCCATCTCTTACTCCCATTCTCCCCTGAGGGTAGCCACAGTAACTAGAATCCTTCTTCTCCAAGGCAAGTCACAGAAACCAGAAACGCCTTTTCCCAAAGCCAGCCATAAAACCTAAAAATATGACTCTAACTTTCCATTTGTGTTTCTGTGTAAAACTGGCCATAAAGAAATTATCTGACTTACCCTATTTGGCTGTGGGTTATAAGACATTCAAGAGAGGGCCCTACCCCATATCCAGAAAGAAAGAATGCATGCTCAGAGAGGCCAAGAAGAATCTAGACAGGCAGATCTTGCTAGGCCTCCTCACTCAGTCTATTAATATTTTAGATCATACCCTTTATTTCCCAATCATATTTCTACATGGCTGATCATACTTTGTTAAACCTAAGCATCAAAATGAACAATTTCTCCTGTATCTTCGGGTCTTCATTCTGATGGCTGCTGTGTACACAACAATAAATTCTGTATGCCTTTGCTCTAATTAATCTACTTCTTGTTAGTGATTTTCACTGAACCTTCAAAAGGCAAAGGTAAATTTTCTCTTCGCCCCATACTACCTTCCCACTTCTTTCCAAAATTATCTGAAGTGATTCTCTATAGAAACTCATAAGAATTAATCTACTCCACTGAACATGCATTACTTTTAAGTAGTCATTAATGAATCCTGGTAAGGAGCAATTGCATTTGGATAAAATATTAATCTGAAAATTACCCACAGCTGAAATGAAAACTTAAGTTTTAGTTACATAAAGGGAGAAATTTAGAAAGGAAAGGAAAATGATTCCACAGCAAGGAAAGACATGAAGGAAATAATGTCCAGTGAAGGCAGGGTTGAACTGTAAGTTTATTGTAAGCCTAGCTATGCTCCACCATTATCCTGTCTTTTTTGAAATTTAGACCATTAGTTTTAGGGTTTGGACATGGACTGAATGGGAGCTTAGGACTTTTCATTTTACTGAGTGAGGCATTATGAGAGAAATCAGGCCAGTGCTCTGAGTTTGTAAACCAGAAATAAATCCATTGCAAAAGAGCCACCAAAGACTATACTTTTAATTAACTAGATAAAGGTTAGATTGGGTTTATCACCTATAATCTTAAACTACTATATAGGCCATCTGGGACCAAAACTTAGCTAAACTGCATTGCATTTTTATTTGTCTTCTTACATTTGAGGTTATAAAGACTTGGTCCATTCAACTCATTCATATGGCATAAACATGACAAACCTATTAACCTTTATACTTAGAAATTAAAGTGTAAACATTGGAAAAGTTATTGATTTGCTAGTTGTTATGCCTTCCCGTCCTCGACCTGAAATTTGTCATTTTGACTTTAGCCATAATTTAAACAAGTCATGAGGCTTGAGGTTTTTTTTAGTCAACTAGTATGTCAAAATGCCATATTTTGGGATAAAAAATATTTATAATTTCCTCATGTACCTATAAAGAGAGTTGTGTATTCCAAAAGGTCTTTCGGACCTTCTCCCCCACCTCACAACAGTTTCCCTCAAAATCTTATAAAGTTTCTTTATTGCCTGAGATCTACATCCAGCTAGGAAAACAACTGTCTTTCCTTCTCCCTCCCTGTTATGCCAATATCCATTGATGGAAGGAAGGTCAAGAATGCAACTAGACCTGCCCCAATCCATTTAAAAAATAATACCTATTTCTCAGATTAACTTAATTTCCAAAGATAATCATTTACAAGTCAATCTGTTTCCCCCATCCATTCATTCTCCCAAGTGTCTATTCATGCTCCCCAGTAATCATTTATTACCCCTTGAGATATTTACCTCTATTCCCCTCCCCCCCAGCTAAAATGAGGGTATATAAACTTCTGGACCACATTGGGATATTGCATAATCACTCTGTGGTTCTCCCTGTGAGCCGTAATAAATTTATAATCTCTTTCTCTTATTCTGCTGCCTTATTAGGAGTTGATCTTTCAGTGAAACTTTCAGGGGTGAAGGGTGAAGAAGTTTTCTCTTCTCCCCCACAGTACCCAGTGAGTTATTTTTAAATATATAAATGCATTTTCTAGGGTCTTTGAAACAATCTGCCTGTGCCTTTACCAAAATCACCATCTGCTCAAAGGATTTTTATAAATAAAATTCTTCTTTCATCCTGTATAGAAATAGTTGAGACCAGTTACTTTTTCTTTCTTCTTTCCACTGTTCTTTAAACAAATGATGTAAGGATTTCTTATTACAGCCATGAATAAGAACCATAGTTTAAATATAGTTTAAATATAACACACATAAAATTAAGTTGACAAAAGATTTGAAGGCACCTGTACTTGAAATATGGACTGTTTATTCTATTTACAGGACTTAGAGAAAGATTTTAAAAGAGCCATACGAAACAACTTTCAAATATATTGCCTACTTTTTTTTTTTTAAAAAAGTGTATAATCATAATAGCATTCTAATAGATAGCACAGAGCTCATACTTACCCTATAACTTTCAGCATATATATTTGTTCTGATTTTGAATTTTAAATGTGTCTTTTTGCATTAATAACTTCATTTCAGGTTAAAGAGTGGTCTATTCTTATAAAAGTTGGAGCTATATCTATCTTTTTAGCATTGAGCCACAGAACAGAAAGGTGCTTAAAATGCATACATTTATTCTTATCAGTGTATATTGCATGACTTCCAGGAGATTAAGGCACATTTTTTTCAAGTTTGGCTGTCAAACACTAATCCTGACAATATCCTTATAAGTTGCTATGTTGTTTAATTAAAGTGGCAATTAAGTCTTATCCACTGCTTATAATACTAGTGAAAAATGAAAACAAGCTGAAACACCTCCTACTCCTCAAATGAATGTGCACTCTTATGTTGTCTATGGTTATTAGACCAATAAATTCCTTTTACAGTAATTTGTTTTCAGTCCCCTCTCATAGTGTCATAGATATGATAATAATTTATATTTATACAGCGCATTGTGATTTTCACACCACTTCTAAAAATATTTTATGGTAGCCTTCCATTTAATCACATAAAATGTTCTTACTAATCATTTCTATAGTGTCACTCCTTAAACATTTGAAAAAGTTGAGAATTTATTGAAAGTACATGATGTTTTCCCTCCAAGAAGACTTTTTTGTTTGTTTGTTTGTTTGTTTTTTGGCAAATGACAGAACTATAACAGGCTTTCTTGCTTGAACTTATTTCTAATGTTGCTCCACTACTTTGCCCTTACTTGAAGGAGAAAAAAAAAATTCCCTTTCAATAAAACCTTGTAGAAGAGGATGACCTAAAGGTATTTTAGGTCCTTGTAGAAGAGGATTGCCTAAAAGGTATTTTCATTATAGTCATGATACAATTAAGGAACACTATGCAAGGCTGTGTAGTAAGCATATCACTGGTCACCAATTATTAACTAGTTATCTGGCATTGAGCAAGTGACCAAATGTAAGACTCTCAATTTTCTCACCTCTCAAGTATTGCTTCCATAGTCCCTACTTGATGTAACATTCTATCGATAAGAAGCAGAACTAATTGTTTCAGATATTGCTTTTATGTGGAAAATCAAATATTTCATCAATAATATCAGCAATACCTATAATAACTAGTTAATTGAGTTCTTGATATATACAAAGCAGCACTCTAAGATTTTAAAATACATTAGCTCATTCAACAATGTAAACAGATACGATTTTCCCTTGCCTATGTCTTATAAGGATATTTGCAATAGTATTTTAGAGCCCACATGGATGAGTCAGGAAAATTACCTCATCTCAAAATCCTTAACTTAATTATATCTACAAAGTTTTTTTCTTTTTCTAAATAAAGTAACATTTACAAATTGCAGAAATTAGGACTTGATATCTTTGGGTGACTATTATTCAACCTGCTACAAACTGAGTAACTGATATGCTGCCTTGGAGGCGCTTCTCTTTGCGAGTTAGTTATTCCCTTTTGGTCCTCATATTGCAGTTGGTTTGAGTCAGTTTTTGTTTGTTTGTTTATCGTAAATTGTAAGATTATTTGAAGTATACATACTTTGGGGAATTTTGTAAAAGTGGAATTGCTTTGTAGCAATTTCATTCACCTGAGCTAAGCCTTCAATATTGAAGTGTGTGAAGAAATTGCTTAAAGTACTGAACAAGACATTACATGTTGTCCATCAGGTATATCAAAAAAATGCCTGCCAATATTCAGTTCAGGCCACACAAGTTGAAAAAGTTACTGGTAGAAAAATGTGGAAGGTACAGAGAATTCACTTGTATTATAAAGGCTAACATTCTAACTTAAGAGGAAATTCATATTCATGGAAAGATAGAACTGTTGATCTAGAACCCAAGTAGAGAACACCTTCCTCCTGGAATTTCTCAATTTATGAATGAGAAAACTGAGTCCCACAGTGAGGGAGTGGTCCAAAAATGGTCCTGCACCTGCTCAGAGGCAGTGCTGGGGCTAGAAGCCAGGTTTTTGGCTTCCAGATTGGTGTTTCTTCCAACCCTTGGTGAGCAAGTTTGCTACTACATTAAATCGACTTTTAGATTTCTAAAATGGCCTGACACATAAAGGAATAAATCAGATTACTTATTGCAAACTAGGTTAAATATTGTGATTTTTTTTAGCATTTTAAGAAAGAAAATATAAAAATAAATGCAAGAAAATTTACCATGAATCTTAATTCAGAAGCTGTATAGAATATAAGAAAAAAGATATCTGTACCAAAACAGCAGGAAAAATATCTTAATGTTTCCATCAGCATAGTAACAATATACTAGTTTACCTATTTTAATCAAATGTATAAATAAGCTCAAAACCCTTGAATAATCTTTACCCATAGATGAGGTACAGAAGCTGCTTAGTAAATGTCAGTATAAAAACGACTGTACAAAATATACTTTCACCTTGTAGGAGTGAAAGGGGAAGGTCTCCTTTGCCCTCCGAATGTTTGCTGAAAAATCAACTTGCAAAAGGCAGATTAATTGTAGAAAAGGCATACAAATTTACTTAACATGTATACATGGGAGCCTTCAGAATGAAAACTCAAAGAAACAGAGGAAATTATCCATTTTGATGCTTAGATTTCACAAAGTATGGACAACAGTGTAGAAATATGATTGGACAAAAGGGTATGATCTAATGCTGATAGACTATTTGTGGAAACCCAGTAAGGCCTGACTGTGTAGATTCTTCTTGGCAGCTCTGAGCATGCATTCCTTCCTTCTGGGTATGGGGCAGAGCCCTCCCTAGTATGGTGGGAAGGGTCTTGTGACTTACAGTCAAACAAAGTAAACCAGACAATTTATTTACAACCAGTTTTTACACAGAAAGGTCAATGGAAAGTTAGAGTAATATTTTTAGGTTTTATGGCTGCCTTTGGGGAAAGGAGTTCTGGTTTCTATGACTCACCTTGGGGAAAAGGGATTCTAGTTTTTATGGCTAGCCTAGGGAGAGAATGGGACTGAGAGAGGTGACAGAGAGTGAGAGAAAAGCTTTTGCTTCCAAGGCTGCTTCTGAGGTCTTCTTTTTTGAGTACACTTTTCTGAGTCCCAACATTCCTCAGTAGGAAACTTCACAAGAAGTTTCACAGTCCAGAATTTGGGTTGGTGCACTGTCTTGTAAGCCATTAAACTAGCCTCTAGATCTCAATAATAGGCAAGAACAGTTAAAAAGTTGACAGTTATGTCTCATTTCAGGCAATGGTATTACAGACGGGCTTCCACCAAAGCCAGACCTTGTATTATTTGAGCAATTCATATATTTAATAAGAAGCATTTCTGTGAAAACAAAATGAAAACAGAAGTTAAACTCGGTTTTTGAGCCCAGAGGGTGGGCAGTTGAGAAGACTTTTAGATGCTGGGCTTGAAGCATCTTCAATGAAGTGAGAGCAGATAGTGGCAATCTGACAGATGTCTCCTGGTTTGCAGTTTGACTCAGGTGCCCCAGTGAACTTTCTGAGTAGTCTATATATCTTTTATTATCTCTTATTAGTATTATGTGAAAATCTTGTTCAAGAGAGAAAACCAAATTTTACCCTTGCATTAGTGTATTACTAATTCTAAAGTTAATTTTAATAAAACCTTACAAGCAAATTCATTCAATCTTAATCAGCTTTTACCACAAAAATTAAGTTTTCATAAACCTTTTATAACTTTTTCCAATGTTTCTTTTTCTTTTTCCCTGAGCCCCACATTGGGCGCCAACTTGTTAACAGGAAAAGACACAAACTCTGTAACATAATTTAACAAGTTTTATTCTGAGCCAAATGTATGTGATCAGCCCCCAGAGCACATGGCCAAGAGACATCCTAAGAAAATGTGCCCTAATTTTTCCATTGTCTTTTTCTTTTCTTGATTGTTTTATATCCATTCGGTTTTATCTACTTTTTTCACTTCCATTTAAAATCCTCTGAACTAGACAAAATTACTTTTTCTTTAATAATAAACACATTCTCATGCCATTTTATAACCTTGTTTTAACCAGAAACATATTTTACTTTCTTTATACACTTTGCATATAAAATTTTTTCTCTTATATCTAGTAGTTTTAATCATATACATTAATTACAATATTAACTCTTAGTAGCCCTTATTTTTAGTAAAAAACCTGGGACATAAGCATTTTAAATTATGTATCAGAGGCAGAGCCCAGGACACAGGACAATGTCTGGGGGATCTAATTTTTCCCAATGTGGCCAAGAAGCCAACCTGGACCATGATGGACCAGAATGTTGTTCTTAGGCCTCACCATGGTCACTTGTCTAGACTCCAGAATTTACACTCTTTAAAGACAAACTCACAGTAAAACTTTCATAAGGCTTTTCAAGAGTCTTTCAGTCAGCCTTTATAGTTTTAACTCACAGATAAATTAAGCAAGTACCAAAAGAACTACAGAAGCAACAGCTTTACAACCTTAAAACGTCTAAGAGAAATAGCTTTACCCTGTTTCACCAGTGAACTGAGGCAAAAATGTCTAAAATAAAATCTGAAGGTTTTTTTTTATTTTGCTAACAATTTTAAAATTGTTTTTATTTACAAAACATTACTAAAATTATGTGAACTTCAAAAGTATTTGGGCTAGTTATTTAATTTATGATTACTCATTTAAATTAATTTGGTAGCATGTGTAGACAATATATGAACATGTTTATAGACATATGCACATATGTAGGCACAATATACAACATACACATGTATGTAGGTAAAGGCTAAAGAGATCAAAGAATTTAATGTAAAACAGAGTAAGGTTTTAGACTGGAGAGGAATCTGTCCACTTACAACTCTTGACGTTCCATGAGGAAAAACAGAGTTTATTTTTTATTTTTTTTTCTCAAAAAGAGAAGTCTATGGCACCTTTTCTGTTTTCCTTAAAGGATTTGTTAGGAATTTATTTTGGTCCCCTCATGTGGCATCAAGGCTGTCTAAAGGAAGAATGGACATACAAAAGTAAATAGAAAAACAGAGGGAGAATATATAGTTAGCAGTCATTTAAGAACAGAGGAATTCAGTCAACTTAGAAATTTTTACAAAGAGAGAACAGAAGTCTTAATACTATATATATATATATATATATAGCTTACATATCAGCTTTTAATTAAGCTAACTTTTGACTATAGAACGCTTTAAAAAACTCTTTCAAATCTCTTATTATCAGATTTTAGCCACAACAAAGATGTTATATTTCTGGCTTTTAAACTTTTTAAAAATAATTAAATCAAAGGTATCTTTTAAGTCAAGCCCAAACATGCACGAGGCATCAAAAACTGCTTGAATTTTTTTCTTCTCAATTGGTGTAAATAAAAATAAGAAATGCTATAGTTCTTACTTTTATTTAACCCAATGGGGAAAATATCACATGAATTGCAAGAAAAGAGGTCTGTTGCTCTCCTGTTCTCATGAATACATTAGTCCCCATTGATATACAATAATGTTGTCACTTATTAGATTTACTAGTTGTGGCCTCATAAATCTAAGGCAAAGGGCCTAATTCCTAATTGGAACTAATAAAAAAAGTCTGATGGGGATAAATATAAAAGAGGCAAATAAAGCCTTATGGTACTTGTCAAACTGTAAGATACACAGGAATGACCTGAGGATCTGGTTAAAATGAACATTCTGTTTCACAGGTCTGGGTTGGGGTTTAAGATCCAATATTTCTAACAAATTCCCTGGTTATGCTGATGTTGTTATCACATGAAACAAATTTCAGCTATTGAAGTAGGGATTTTCACAAAGGAGTGTGAAACTGTACATAAATTTGGGTGAATGAAAAACAGAAACCTTTCTAGAACTAATTTATTGTGCATCACAATTTTGCTGATGATCAGAACTGTTTGACATATTTATATTAGTGTAAGTCAGATGCCTCAAGTCTGACTAAAATGACCTGAAAGTTCCCTTTAACTTGATTAAATTTTAGACAAGCGCTACCTGACTTTAGGCCCTGACCTCCTTTTCCTAAATCCTTTCACCTGCTCTTTGAAAAGTATGCAAATATTTTCCCAGCCTCTAGCCATTGTTTTACAACCCAGAAAATGTGTCTCTCAAGGACCTGAGAATCATCTCTTTGAAATGTAAACACTGAAGGAGATTGCACCACTGTCTCTCAATCTCTGTGAGCAGATAGTAGCCTAACTTCATTTGGTACTAATTAGCGAACAAAGATGGTCTAAACTGGGAGAAAAACATTTGCAAATTTACTTGCCAAGGATGCTAACTTTCACTGCTTCAAATGGAAAAAAAAAACTTTAAGGATTCTTCTTTACCTAAGACACAGAAGAGAAAACAATGTGAAAACATTGACAGAGATTAAAGAGATGTGACCACAAATATAGGAATACAAGGGCAGGGTCAAAAAACTGATTCTCCCATGGAGCACCCAGAGCAAGCACAGACTTCTAGCTTCCAGAACTGTTAGAAAGAGTACATTTCTATTGTTAAATGAAGCTAATTTATGGAAGAAGCCTCAGTAAAAACACAGTTTATTTTTTAAATATATTTTCTAAAAATATTTACTTCCCCTCCAAAAAAGTGGAATAATTCCAGTTCAAGTCAATGAATTAGATAATAATCACTTAATCAAAAGTATACTTAAAAAAATCAACTCTCAAATATCATAAAACACCTAATAATTTCATGGAGGAGAGGAAATTGGGACACAAAACTGTAGACTTCCTGGATACATTTCCAAATCAGAGCAAAAGCAGCTGTGGACCACTTCTGGTTAGAAAGGTCTCGTATAAAGACAATTGAATCTTCTAATTAAAGAAAATGAGTATGTGGAAGACCTTCAATTTACATTCAAGTTGCTACAGAGTTCTCATTTTCTGTCCTATGACGCAGGGCTCCATTGACTATTCTTGAGGATAATCATAATGTAAACCTATTCATTGCTTACAACATGGCTAGCAAATGTTCAATTAATTTGTATCACCTCCTTAAATCTTCTCAACAACCTTATGAAGTTTATCTATAAAATCTATTTTTGAAGCTGAAAACCAAATAAGACCTAAAATGTTTAAATAACTTGCCTCAAATCACACTGCAGTCAAGTAGTGAAACCATAATTCAAATCTAGTAGTTAAGACTCTATAATACCCTCTTAACTATAATTCTATGTGGTGTGGAAACATCTAATAGCAGTTCCAAAGCATTTTTTTTTTTTTGCTGTTGAAATAAGACCATTCTTGCTGTCATAATTCTGCGAAACTGTTTTGAAATACCCACAGGCACTCTCAAAGAGGGAAAACTCTTCTTAACTTATTTTGTCCATTGTTATACATATAGATTAAGAAATGTTGAGCAAATTCTCTCTATTTAAATTTTAGTTGGGAGCTTGTAAAGTCTTTTCCTCTGCATCTGTTTGTGGCAAATTATTTAGTACCTCAAACACTTAACAGATTACAGTAAACATTTTTTGTTACAGTGTGAAGAATCTTGCTGTAAGAAGAATTTTTAGATATCAGTATGACAGTATTAGTTACAAAGTCCAGTTTGTTGAATTTAATATATTTGTTGCCTTCTGTAAATTCTTTGACTTCTGAACCCACTTATGTTTGTTCGTTTCTATATGGTTTCTCTCTTCTAGAAACTGATAAAAATAATGAACCTAGCTGATTAGCGGAGACCCAGATATAACTCTAAAATCAAGTCAAATCTTTTCCCCTGGATACATGGGTTGAATGTCAGTCAATGATTTGACCTTATACAAATTTTACACCCTGACTATCTTAGTTTGTTTTCCTTTGTTTATAACAGAATACCTGAAACCAGGTAATTTAAAGAGAAAAAGAATTTATTTCTTACAGTTATGGAGGCTGAGAAGTCCAACGTCACGGGGCGACATCTGGTGAGGGCATTCTTGCTAGTGGGGACTGTCTGCAGAGTCCAGAGGCAGCACAGGGCATCACGTGGTAAGGGGGGTTAGCATGTTACCTCAGGTCTTTCTTCCTTTTCTTATAAAGCCAGGAGTCCTACTCCCATGATAACCCATTAATCCATTAATTCATGAATGGATTAATCCATTCATGAGGGCAGAGACCTCATGAACCCATCACCTCTTAAAATCCTCATCTCTCAATACTGTTATGTTGGGGATTAAGTTTCAACATGAGTTTTGAAGAAGACAAATATTAAAACCATAGAACCGAGCTTTCTTAAGGTTACTATTTTTAAAAGTAGCCTGTTAAAACTATTATTCAAGCTTTGTCTTGAATCGATTTTATTTCTGCTGAGATCATTCACTTTTATGAGACTTAGACTAATTATTTCTTTACTTTATCCCTGAACCTATATATATCCTGGGTTTAATATATAGTTTATATTACTGTTTACTCATCACATATTAATACACTATTCAAAAATATGAATCTATAGTTATAAAGTGACTATATTTACATATGAATATTGTTTACCCAGATAGATAAATTCTATTCCAATTCTAATATACATATGTTTAAAACGACCCCTTGGCCTGCTGTCTTGTGGAAGCTAGTGTATCACTTTAACAGTGTGTGTATTCGTGACCTATGGCTTATTAGTTCTCACCTCAAATAGAAAGACATTCCCCTTTAATGTCTTTCTGGGATCCTCCTAAGGGCAAAGTTGTTTCACACATAATGTACATTGAACCTAACTAACCTTTGTCAGCCTCTGTTGCAGCTGCTCCTCCTGCCCTTTGTCTGCCCTTGTTCTTTCTGCCCATGGTGATGTCACCTACACCAATCTGCTCCTGTCAACCTTCTTGAGCTACCTACACAATAGTATTGTGGAAGAGCCTGATAATAATCCCTAAATAGCTATTTTCCTTCACTGTCAACATAACAACATCTTGAATTATTAGCACTACTTTATTGCTGTTCAGATTAAGATTGCATTCCCTAGCCTCCCTTTAAGCTGTGTTTGGCTGATGAGATGTGAGTCTAAGTGATGTATGAAAATTTCAAGGCATACCTATACCTTTCTTAACCTCTTTCTCCTTTTCCTCACGACCTAGTTAAAATGTGGAAGAACTAAAGAGCCATCTGGATCATGTAGATAAAGGTTACCTACAAAAACAGCAGAGATAAACAATAAAATATTTTCAAAATTATTCTGATTTGTCACCATTTAAGCCCTACGCTGCCCAGACATGAGTCTCTCCCAGTCAAAATATCTCTATCTTTCAAAAATTCTGTGGTCCCTTCTATAATCTAATTTCCATGGGGATACATTATGACTCATGCTAAATGATGTGTTTATATGTAATCTTTGTAGACGAGATTTGAGATATTTTCTAAGGAAATTTTGCAGCCCCTGCAAATCAGAGAATGTGGGTAAATACCACAAATAAGAGGAGTATTTACATGTCAGCTATATATGAGTCTCTGAAATACCATTGCTGAGAAGACCATGCTACCCATATTTATTAGAAATTATTACTCATCAGACTGACACTAAGAGCATAAGAGAAAATCAAAATCATCAAGTTAGTTTTGAACTATTAAAGATATCTTATAAATACACAATATATCTAGTCTTTGTCCTGGATGTGTTCTGTGTTCCCTTACTGGAGAAATCTCTTTTAATAAGTCGACTAACCACTAAACCTCAGGTTCTGATTATACACAATGGACATATCAACCTTGCTTATTTCTCAGGGTTTTTGAGAGGATCAAATTGGAAAAAAATATATATATACACATATATATATACACGAGAGAGAAATTTGTAAACTATAAAAAAGCATATATATTAGAAGATGTATTATTATAGAATCAAAACTTATTACCCTTTGTAATTTTACAATGGTCAGCTTCCCTTTATTTCTGTATTAAATTTTAATTTAAATGCTTCACTTTCTGGTATGTCAGTAATCATATATTTTATGTTCTGAGTAATTATTCATTACTATAATAAACAGAATATACTATGTACTAAGCATCTTAAGGCAAATTAGAGTTTATATCCTTCAAGGAGCTCAAATTCCAATAGAGTTAAAAATAAAAAAGAAATAGATAACTATTGTAAATTGACACATTCAATGATGGACTTAAATGTAGGATGCTTTTGGAACATAAGGGTTTCCAGAGGGAGGGAGGCATTTTGAAGGATGTTGTGCAGATTCCTAAGTGAAGAAAGAGGTGTGTTGGTTAATAATAGTTTTGATTCAAATAAATACACCTAACTAAAAATAAAAAATGGTAGGAAAGGTATTGTGTTATATAATTGAATGGCCTAGGTATGAACTTGTTTCAGGCACAATTGGGATAGAAACTCAAAAATACCATCAAGACTCTGTTCTCTCCCTATGCTTTCTTTTGTGTTGACTTTATTCTCCAATAAGGTCTTCCTGTTAGGTGTACAAAATGGTTACTCCAAAATTTAGGCATATATCCTCATTACAGATAGAGGCATAAAACAAGACATTATTTTCTCCTGACTAGCTCTAGCAAAGACTTGAGACACCTGACTTGGATCAGGTGTCTGTCCATGAACAATTATTGTGAATAAGGACATAGATTCTCTCAGTCCTATGCCCACCCTAAGTTTGTTGAATCAGAGTTAGGTTAAACAGAGTTTTTGCAAGTGGAAAAAGGTTATATGCTACAAGAAATTTTATGTATGTATGTAATTGTTTGCTTAATGTTTCACTTAATTTAGGAATAAGCAACTTTGGCCAGGGGCTTTGTTTATTTTGTTTACTTCTCCATACCTGTGTGTTTCACAGTGCCTGATACACAGGAAAGGCTTATTTTGCTGAATGAATGGCAAACAGACAACAGCCATGAAGGAAAAAATTGAAGTTTATATCAAGAATATATTTACCTGTACATTTACTTATAATTGTCTTTATATCTCTATATCCAAACTCAGAATTCCTTTCAAAATCTTGCATCAGAGACTCCACTGATGTCAATATATTCCTTGAATAATTCATATTTTCACTTTGATTTATAATGAAATTTATGTTTTATAAGCAGTTTAACAAGTTAAAATTTTTCAAAGGTATACGACTTTATGTGCCCATCCCTTCAGTTAAGACAGTTTTATTAACTGAAACAGAAGTTATATAGATTAAGCAATGCATTAGGTGATCAACATGAACTTGCCATTTTTATGATTAAAATAATGCTCAAATATCATTAATTTTATATGGCTCAACCACAGATAACTTACTGGCTTACATAATTTAAAAATCTACAGGTAGACTTGGTATATCTGCTGTTAACATTCTGCCTTTATGGGGTTGTTTTCATACTAAGAGCGGCTTCTCTTGTGATACTAAAATGACTTCCAGTAGTGCTTAGGGATTATGTCCTTCCTCATTCTTCTCAATAAACAAGAGAGAACGTCTTCTTCACCATATTTCAAACAAAAGCCTTGAAATGTTCTCTGGACTTGCTTACATCTCCTACCCAGCCCTGGACCAATAACTACCTGGCTGTATTAATTTACTGTGACTACGATAACAAAGTAGCACAGACTGAGTATCTTAAACAATAAAAATTTATTTTCTCATAATTATGGAGGATAGAAGGCCTAGGTCAAGATGTTCATAGTGTTGATTTCTTCTGGAGTCCTCTTTGCTCACCTCGTAGATGGTCATCTTCTCTCTGTGTTTTTTCATGGTCCTCCCTGTCTGTGAGTTTGTGTCCTAATCTCCTCTTCATATAAGGATATCAGCAATATTGGATTAGGGCCCACCTATTTGACCTCTTTTTAATTTAATTACCTTGTTAAAGACCCTATTTCCATATATAGTCACATTCTGAACTCCTGCACATTAGGATTTTAATGTATGAACTTTCGGGTATACAATCTAGGACATAACCCTGGCTTAGCTGAGGCCATAAACCCTGCCACTGTAGCCAAGAGGAGTCAGTCTCCACAGGACTATATGAATTCCCAAACGAAGTCAGGCTTGATGGGAATGGGAATGGGAATGGGAATGGGAATGGGAATGGGAAAAGGATGCTGCAGAGGGAATGGAAATGATTTATTATATCTTCTCTAAAATTTTTAATTAATATTATTAATATTAATAAATCTACTTAGAGTTAAAAAAAAGAGTCTTGAAAAAATTCCTGGGATTTCTGGATGAATGTTATTTACAATTTTTACTATTGTATGTCTCTTTTTAACACGATATTAAAAATGTTATATATATATTTGCTTTAGAGTTTTGCAAGCATTAGTGATTTAATATTTGTCCATTGTGATGCACCAGGTATTAAGGTGGAGAAGAAAGGAAAAATCCCATTTGCCCCTGGTCATAAGTGAACTCCAGATGGCCAGGAGAAATGTTTTTCCAGTCATATGAGACAAAGGATGTGTAAGGGAAAGACAAGTGTCGGCCCATTGGAGTACCTGTCCAAAAACCTACATTCAAGGGATCATATAAAATCCAATAATGTTTGAGTAAATATCTAAGTACTACTCTGACAGCTTGGATTTGAGATAACTAGCAGATATTTCTTGGTGATTCATTATAGTTAAATTAAGGAATATTACAAATGAAGTCTTCCTAAATTAAAAAAAAAAAAAAGCTGACAGAGTCAAACATTTGTGTAAAGATTACTAAACTCGCCAAGCTGAGGTTTGTGGCTTAATTCTTATATAAGCTGGAAACTAAAGCATCAAGGACCTGAACTCAGCATTGCAAAATTAATAGCCATACAGAAGGGGATAAAAATGAAAGCTGTATTTTGTTATTGATTTATTACAAACTGAGGATTCTAATTGCTATTAATGTATACTCTGTAACCAGCACATGAGACACCAAAGCAATTCCAGGTTAGACCTGTATTAGCCCATATGGGACTAGGCTAGGCTGTCCTCATATTTAATATTGGATTTGAGGGAAAAGTAGGAAGAAGTCAAGCCTGGAAATAATGATAACAGAAAAAGAGGCATATATTAGAATAAAAAAAGAAAATTTATTTATGGTATTTATTTGTTAAAATTAAAATAGAAATAAATAAATAAATAAAAGAAAAAATTAAAAGAAATATAAAGAAAATTTGTTTATTTATGGTAATTTACTGTCACGAGGGTTGGGGGAATCTCTTCATAGCCTAGAATATTTGTTAAACCTTTCTTTGCAAAATGTCTCTAAATATTTAGTTGTGGGATATTCACTTAGTTAAGGTTTGTCTTCCAGTGACTTTATATACACAAATTGGGTTTTGACTACATTCTTGATAATAAGGATCTCAAATTTGACATAGATTTCTGGGTATCATTTAGCAAGGGTTTTAACTGGTAAGTGATAAAATTCATTTAAATTAAATTATTTGAAATTATAAATATAATTTAAATTATAAATATAAAATTAAATTAAAATAGAAAACAAAATAAAATTATTAGAAAGGGCATACTTGTATTCTTCCATACATTAATGGAAAACAATGGACTAATGACAATACACTTTTAATAGGCAAAGAGGAAGGACACTAAAGCTAAACAGTTTAAAGCATAAGAAATCAGAAAGAATTATACTAGGCCAACTATACTGGGGGAATTTCTGCCCCCTGGAAGTACTTAGCAAAGTCTGGAGATATTTTTGATTCTTATGACTAAAGAATGTTATAGGTATCTAGTTGGTAAAGCCTAGATATTGTTAAAGATCCTATAATGCACAGATGAATTTCCCACAACAAATATTTGTCTAGTGCTAAAGTTGAGAAACCCTGTACAAAAATGACCTATAGTTCTAATATTCTAAGATAATTCAAAGACTACTTAGGAAGGGATGGATTTTGTCACCTGCATCTCTGTCATTATAACCATATTTCTTCTGAATTTGAAGATATAAATTAACATTTCTATAATCACTTCTATTTATCTTTGGCTTTTTACCATTCTGAAATTTATTTATATATTTAAAACCTATAATTTTTGCATGGATGGAGGGAAATAGCTATTTATTTAAAACATCACATGTACCCTATAAATATATACAACTATTATATACCCATTATAATTAAAAATTAAAAAAGTAAAACTAAAGCAAATTGAATTCAGTCAAAACTCTGAGGTCATAGCCTTAGAGAAATTTGAAGTAGAAAAGAACTTACGGCATCATGTCCCGTCCTCTAGCAAATATTAATAGAAATACTTAACCTACTCCCTCTGCCTCTATCATGGCAGCCAAGCCTTCTCATGCCCATGTTTGTATTCTCCTGGAGTCCCTTGTGTGAATAATAAACTTTCTGTCAAGTTCTTTTGGTGTGTGGCATGTCAGTAAATCTCAGCATCTCAAAATTGAATCATATTTTGAATGCGGTAACAACTTGTCTTTGTCTCTTTCTTTTTCTTTCAACCTCAAAATATCATCTTAACTGAAAATACCTCTCCTCCTCATCCCCTCTTCACAGTGATTCCAATTCACCTTTCCTAGTTTAGTTTTTGTCATAGCCTTTATCAACACCTCCAAATTATAAATACTGCTTTCTTTGTTTACTGTGTATCATTTCCTCTATAATACAAACTCCACAATGGCAGAGATTTATGTTTGTTTTATTACTGTAATTCTAGCGCCTAAAACAAGAATAGTCATTCAATAAATATTTGTTCAAATACAGCATTTTAACTTTTACACTTACATTTGTCAACTTATACAACATCGTTTTATTTTGAATTAAATTCTCAGCTGATTTAGTGGCATAAAACAGTATCTATTTAACTCATACTTACGTGGGTCAGCAGTTTCCCTAGACTCAGCAGGCCAGTTCTTCTAATCTCAGCCACGTTCACTCATGAGTCCTTGGTCAGTTACTATTTAGCCAAGAAAATCTGCTTCTGGTTGTTGGCTAGCTGTTGATTGGGGAAATAGAGACAATGAATCCAACAACTCTTAAATGTGGCTAACGCCTGTAATCCTAGCACTCTGGGAGGCCTAGGCCGGCGGATTGCTCAAGGTCAGGAGTTCAAAACCAGACTGAGCAAGAGCAAGACCCACTCTTGCTCTTGAAATTAATTGGCCAACTAATATATATAGCAAAAATTAGTCGGGCATGGTGGAACATGCCTGTAGTCCCAGCTACTTGGGGAGGCTGAGGCAGCAGGATTGCTTGAGCCCAGGATTTTGAGGTTGCTTTGAGCTAGGCTAACGCCAGGGCACTCACTCTAGCCTAGGCAACAAAGCAAGACTCTGTCTCAAACACACACACACAAAAAACATTGTATCTGAGTAAGATTCCAAGAACAAGAAAACATTCAAAGCTAGAATGATAGTGTTTCTGCCACACTCTATTGGCCAGTCACAGATAAAGATGAGATTTAAAGGGTGGAAAAATTCCCTCCATTTCTTGATGGGAGGGGAAGAAAAAACACATTAGATTCAGGGAGGAGAAGTATGTTTTACAATCAACTACATATCAATTGACTCATTTCCTCAAGGAAGAAAGTCTGAAAATTCCTACCTCCTCATTCTCTAAAAAGAAAAAAAAAAAAAAAAAATGAGCACTTACTATGCACCAGTACCAGTCTGCAAAATTTCTTTTTTTTTTCCCAAAACAGAGCTTTGCTCTGTCACCTGGCTACAGTGCATTGGCATTAACCTAGTTCACAGCAACCTCAAATTCCTGGGCTCAAGAGGTCCTCCTGCCTCAGTATCCAGAGTAGCTGGGACTACAGGCACGTGCCATCATGCCCATACCATATCCTGGGAAAGCACTAATTTCAGTTCTCATTGGTGTTTGATGTCATTGAGAAAGGAGGAAAAGAAGACTCTAAATAGATGGGTAGATATAAAGAAAGAAAGGTCTGGAGAATAAGTAAAAATATACAATTAAATTAGACTATAATTAGTAAGAGTCTATTTGCAATAGTGGTGAGACTATTTGGCAACTAACAGGACAATTATATTACATTTAGGAATGGCAGTTTATTTAAGATGTAAGAAAACAGAAAAAACATTAAACATTTGTACTGTGATATAAGAAATGACAGTTAAGTTGTCTGTCACAGTTTTGAGTTAAAGAATAAAATATGAGAATAAAAGGGTATAATTAGGCTGAAAGATATTCCCAGAGTGGCCAATGCTATAAAAAACTGTTAGCTAAGCAATATGTTAAATGTCAGTGAGTTACAATCAAAATAAGTTTGAAATGAATATGGGTAGGAAATTGGTAAAATGACAGGTAATGAATGATCCAATTATATCTTGATTATGGATGTCGTCCCCTAGAAATAAAAAAGATAGGTAGGAATGAGTAGTTAGAAATATGTTACAGTAAAATTTCACTGTTATATTTTTCTTCTCTTCTAACTCCTGTCCTCTTTTTTTTTTAAATAACTTAATTTCTGAAACTACATTTTAGTTATCTTGAGAATTCTTGTTGAATTTTGTTTGACTAGATCACATGAAGATAGTAATAAAAAGAAAGAAATATGAAGTATAACAGAGAAATACAAAAGAGTCTTTTGATCTATATTTTATAAAATATTATATTTTCTCTATTAAGTTGCCAGATAGTCTCAAAGATCTTTTGTATATTTAATAAAATATTCCCTCTGCATGCTTCTAATGTTTGAAGCCAACATGAAGAGAAGGAAAGTATAATTCCTGGAGATTTCCCAAAGTGATTACTTGGAAATGTTTTGGCCATCACCAATTATGGTGCACAAGTGGGTGCCCAGCTACCCTTTTAAGATAAATGGTGAACAGACCATTCTTGTGCTCCTCAAACTCTACTCTCCATTGATCTCCAGAATACCTCTTTTCAAATACATACAAATTATGTAGCTAAAGTACTTACAAATCTATGTGAAATAAATGTATTATTCATTCATTCATTCATTTCCCCTTGAAAGCAAATGAAAATAACAGAATAAGAAATTGCATAGGACTATTTCTAGGAAGTGTTGTAGGGAGGTTATACCATAAAAACATGTTTTTATAAAAATTAAAGCCAGTTTATTTTTTAGTCAAAGGCAGGTGAGATGAGTTATTGAAGTTAACATATTCTAATGCTGTAATTTTGAAGAAAAACACATCCATTGAGTGTATACTAACATCTAGGCACTATGGTTTTGTATATGAATCCATTTAATATTCTCAATGTTCCTATAAAATAATCATTAATCTTTACATAGAATAAAAGTAATATTTTCAAGTCATAAAGCAAATAAGTGATGGGGCCAGTATTTGAACCAACAATTATTTGACTCCAAAGACAATACCTATTTCTATTTGCTTTGTGATTCATTTTAAATATATATTAAATCTATAAGAGAGATAATAAAGTATGCTAACAGTGCAGAGGAATAGAAATGATTAATTCAACTTGAGTATTGAAGATGTTGTAAGGATGGGGGTGTTAATTTTTTAATGTAGATCTTAAGCCAACTGGCTTGAAAACAGCATTTCAGGTAGAATAAAGTACATTAAAAGATTTAGAAAATGACTAATTTGTGGAATCATAAGGTATTCCTCATATTTGTTTGACCAGGTATGTCAGAAAGTATAGATAAACACAACACTGAAGGCATATAGGGAAAGCTAGGACCTTGGATTTATATTACAGGCAAGTGGAAACCAATAGGCATTTCTTAGCAGAAGAGTAACATAATCCTATAAAACAGTTGAATGAATAAATAAATTTGTATGTAAATGGCCAATTTTTAGTCTTGAGGATTTTCTCTTAAATGGCCTATACATTATTCTAGGGTTTTTCATGATGTTACTTGTAAACAAAAAACATCTCTTTTAAAATGGTTCATTAACATGCCAAATACAGTGGCTTATTTTCATTACAGACTATATTTCTGTAACTGTCTTCCTGCAAGTTTTAGTGAAATGCTGGAAGTTTTCTGTGATAGAGAGGTGTTTGATGCAACAGCTGTTTAATGGACAATTTTTGAATTCCATCTTCATCTCTTTATTCATTAGCTATTCATTTGGAGTTAAAAAAAAAAAATAAAACCCATCTGTATTCTCTATCCCCCCTGCCCAATACCAATCTTATATTTCCTGATGTGCCTAACTTTGCATTTGCAGAGGCATGTGCCTGTTATCTAAGGAATGTGTTATCTTGTTTACAGAACAGGTGACAGATCCTTTCCACTTTGCCTAGTGGTTCTCACCTAAATTACTCTTGAGAAAACATTCTTTGTAGATACAACCAGATGGTTTCCCTCACATACTTAAAAGCAGATTGGAAGTTTTAGTTCTGTTTCAACACTTGTTGAATGGCTGTTTCCTATCTTCCCCATGGGTTAGAGTGCCAGGTAGATTTACGTATAAAAACATACATAGAAAATAAATTCTCAGTAAGTTCTTCCTTAGCAAGTTATTAAGTCATTATAAAAAAGTCTGGCAGACTAAGTTTGTATATCCAGCAACTCAGTCCTGCAGAAATGTTTCATCTCACTGCGGATATTTGTTGCAATTGAAATGAGGTCAGGAAGTCCCTTGAATTCATCATGCCACACCAATTACTCTGATTCCTCTTCGAATACTGGGTAAGATGATGTAATTAGCATTGCCAGAAAAGCCATCATTTGAGGGGTCATTTTTCCAGTCTTGTAGCTAGAATAATTACGACTATACTGAGCTAGAAATAAAACTCCTTCTACTGACCTTTACCATTCAAATCATAACATTTCTTTTTTGTTTCATGTCTTCCCCTCCTACCCCAACCCCAGAACTCATAGGCATCAGTGCTTCAGAGTACAGTTTCAGTTCTTGCATGATCAAATGTAAAGCCATTTTCAGGGCCTCATGTTTTAAACTTTCATTTGCCATTTACCAGTAGAATAGCTAATACTTATCATTTTGCTCCCTAACATTGGCAACGTTTGAATAATTTTTAATAAAAGTGATTGATCGACAAACTACTTCCTTTATTCCACTGGCTTTCTGAGTCTCAGGGATAAAAAGAATATGAAATTCTTATAATTCAAATTAAGTTTTTCTTTTACTGAATATTTTAGAGATTGATCTTACCTAATTTGTTATTGTCAATCAAGAATGTTATTTACATTCTCCCAAATGTTTGAAAATTTACGTTCGAGTTTTATGGATTGATCAATTGAAGCAGAAATAATCCATCCAACTCCTTATCAAGGTGTAAAAGAAGGTCTGTGTGATTGGCGGCATGTTCAAACCACCACCTCACCCAACAGTGTCCACATGTCTATTGCTGGATCATGGGAATACATTATATTTCACAGAAAAGGGCACTCTGCAGATGTAATTAAGCTTATAGACCTTAAGATGGGGAGCCTATTCTGTACTATCCAGATGGACCCATTCTACTGAAATGAGCCCTTGTAGTTGAGAAATTTATCAAGCTAAAGTTATATATATATAGAGAGAGACAAAGGTGGCTTTGAGAGACTCCCACATAATAGTCATGAAGGCAACAAGGACCTTAGTCTTATAATTACCTAGAAGTGAATTCTGCCATCAACCTAAGTGAGCCTGGAAGTGGATTATCCCCAGAGCTTATAGTAAACAACAAAACTCTTCAACCGCCTTGATTTTGGCTTGCGAGATTCTAAGCAGAGCATCCAGCTGAGTCATGCTATACCTGGACTTCTGACCTATGAAACTGAGAAATAAAAATGGGTGTTATTTTAAACCACAGTATGTTTGATATATGTTACAACAGCAATAGAAAACTGATACAGGAGTGATAGCAACAAGATGACAGAATAGGAAGTTTTTGACTCTCCCATTACCCATGGACACAAAAATCAAACATCTATTCATGGTTCAATTCCCTATAAAAGAAAAGGCCAGAGACCAGTTGAG